>PVJA010004495.1:39783-85849 GCA_004027025.1 Myocastor coypus | reverse complement strand
TTTTTTTTTTTTTTTTTTTTTTTTTTTTTTTTTTTTTTTTTTTTTTTTTTTTTTTTTTTTTTTTTTTTTTTTTTTTTTTTTTTTTTTTTTTTTTTTTGAAGTTTCTAATACTAGGTGGAGCTGGGGAGATAACTCAGTAGAATAAGCGCTTGCCTGGCAAGCTCAAGGACTTGAGTTCAATCCCTGGTTCTGAAAAAAAAAAAAAAAAATGTTTCTAATACTAGGAGAAAATATCATACCACATCTTTTTGTTGTTGTTTTGTTTTATTTTGGTTTTTTTTTGTTTATTTATTTATTTTTATGGCCGGCTCAGCCTGCCCTGAGGGCGGGGCCAGCACAGCATGTGGTGCCGGGGATTGAACCATGGTCCCTGCAGCCGCCTAAGCTTTCCTAAGCAGGCGCTTTAGACCACTGAACCATCCTGCCAGGCCCCATATCAAAAGATGCAGTATGAATATAAAACAAAAATATAAATAATATTCAGAAAAATCACACATTAAAAATTAAATTAAATATTTCAAAACAATATTCCAAAATGCAAATAAAATCATGAATCCAACTTAGAAGCCAGAATGTTGTGTATCATATGTACAAATCTGTAATTAACTCAGAGTACTTGCATAGCATTTGAATAGATTAATACACACAAAAATATCAACTAAGGAAGAGTTTCCATGGTAGTAAAGAATTACAAGAAAACATAAATACTGTAATGGCAAATATATGACTGGAACTTCTAACAGTTTTGGGATAGGGTATCACACAAAGTTCTAGGATGTTATATATATGGACTAGATAACTCTCTTTTGAAGGTAACTAATTCTTTACTTTAAAAAATATGATGGAAATTGTTATCTAGCAGGGATATTCATTAGGCAAAAACTTAAATCTCTTTTTTAAAAAAAAATTTATTAATATTTTTTATTGTTTAAATTTAACAATGATGGGGCTGGGGAGATAGCTCAAGAGAATAAATGTTTGCCTGTCAAGTGCAAATTCCTGAGTTCAATTCCCAGTCCCACCAAAAATAAATAAATAAATAAATAAATAAATAAATAAATTTAACAATGATTACATATTTTCATCATAAGAACTTAAATCTCTTAACCAGGTATTCTTTATGTTCAGGACTGTTCCTCTAATAAATAGTATTTATGCTGACACAAGAAACATCTTAAGACATTTTTCAATAGCCATGTGATGTCCCTGGTTACTTGTAGTTACTATGTGGTGAATATATTTCAAATCCTTAAGAATTCTGGTAAATTCAGGTTTTACTGTGTTTAATACAGAAAACAGCAAATTGAAATAAATTACAACGAAAAATAAAAACTACTTACACATTACTGAAGATTTCTGTCTGAAAATAATACCAGATCTCAATTTTTGACTTCTGCAGGCCTCAGAGTTTGAGAAATACTGCATTGAAAAGAAGAAAAAGTGGGCTTAAATTAATTCCAGGCAATTATTTCCCTTAATGCTCCTGTGAATATTTAAAAGTTGCATTTAACAATTTTTACACAAAATGATTGCATGCCCTGTGTTCATGTGATTAAGAGTCTGAGTCATTTTCAAATGGCAGCTCCTCCACCAAACATTTTTTAGTCAAGAATAGCTACAAGCTTAAAAATCACCAGATAAGGGACAGTAAGTAAGATCAGCGTGAGGAAGCAAAAGAGTCAGACAGCCTAAAAGAATAAATGCATACAGAAGCAAGAAGTTGAGAAAGTTTAACAGTGTCTACTTCTGGGGCATTAATGTATAATGTCTCATTCCTAATGGAAAAACAAGACTATATAAGACAATTCATTATTATTACTATTATTATTATTATTATGGAACCAGGGGTCAAACTCATGACCTTGCACTTGCCAGGCAGGCACTTGTGCCTAGGAACTATCTCCCCAGCCCTGTATAAGACAATTCAAATACAGATTCAAGTAACTTCCATATACACATTTCAAAGAAACATGTACTCACAAGTACTTTGTTTTATTGTAAGTTTTGTTTTATTTTGTTTTTTGAGAGACCACTACACAGTTCACACTGGTCTTAAACTCACTTTGTAGCCCTGTAATTCAAAGGAATCCTTCTGTCTCAGCCTCCTGATTGCTGGGATCACAGATGTGCCCCACAATGCCTGGCTATTATAAATTTTAAAGACTAATTAAACAGTATTAGTTGTATCAAATCATTAATAACAAATAGTGGGATCTTATCAAAGACCCAAATTCTTCTAAGCAGGATAATAAGCTGCACAGTATTACAGGGTTTAACATATCATTACAATGTTTTCTTTAAATCTATTAACTTAGTAAATTGTGGTGATGAGTAATTTTTTTTTTTTTTTTTTTTTTTTTTTTGTCTTTTTGAGACAAGGTCTTGCTATGCAGTTCAGGTTGGTCTTGAGCTGACTTTTGTAGCCCAGGCTGGTCTCGAACTCACACTGATCCTCCTGCCTCAGCCTCCCAAGTGCTAGGACCACAGGCGTGCACCACCACACCCAGCAGTGATGAGTAATTTGAAATAGTAAATGAAAAGATGGTACCACTGAGTTTTACAGCATAACAAGACCAAATTTACTGAACCATTGTAGAACACACACACACACACACACACACACACACACACACACACACACAGTCTTAGTAAGTGTCTAAAGCTTTTGTAGGAAAACAAGCTTTAATGCAGATATCACAAATATCAACAGAAAGAAAAAGCAATTTCAGCTAAGTAGCACTACTAATGACAAGAAAATAGCAACAAATAGGAATGAGATTAACCTAATTTAGATTGGTCCTAGATATATATATTTGAAAGGGAAGTAGGAGTGAAGCAGAGTAGGGCTGAGGATACAGCTCAGTGGTACAGTGCCTGCCTGGCAAATGTGAGATCCTGAGTTCAATTATCAGTATAAGACAAAAAAAATTGAAAGGGGAAATGGCCTAAATTATTCTGAGTCAAGAATATGACAGTGTCTTGAGATGTAGTGTGAAAGGGTAAATAAATACTGTAAGTATAACCCTTGTTACCTTTTGGGTTACTAAAAATGGTGGGGATGAAATATGTATTTTAAAAAACTAGGACATCACTCCACCTCAGGCTCAGTGAACAACTTTAGGCAGGAAATGCAAAGTAGTATGCATGTTTTCAAAATTTTCTAAAATCTTGCTGTAAATAGGTAGCAAAATGACAGTGTAAAATACTGGGCTGCTGAAACACTTTTTTAAAATTAAGCATTAAGGGGCTGAGAGAGAGTGCCTGCCTGGCAAGTGCAAGGTTGTGAGTTCCAACCCCGGTCCCACCAAAAATAATAAAATAAATTTAAAAAAAATAAAAATAAGCATTAAGCCAGGGATGATGACGCATGTCTATAATCCCAGTATGCTGAGTGGCAGAGGCAGGAAGAACACAAATTTAAGCTTAACCTGGGCGACTAGTGAGATCCTGTCTCAAAATACAAAAATAAATAAATAAAATTTGTTAAAGGACTGGAGCCCTGGGTACAATATCCAGAAGAGTAAAAATAAGCCAACTTAGAATTTTAAAACTCTGGGCTGGTGAGATAGCTCAGCCTTCTAAAGTGCCTGCTTAGGCAAGTTTAGCTAACCACGGGGACTGGGAAAGTTCAATTCCCTGCACCACACGCCCCACCAGCCCTGCCCCAGGGCAGGCTAAGCTGGCCACAAAAAAAAAAAAGAGAGAAAAAAAAAAAAAAAAAGAACTTTAAAACTTAACATAAGATTATCACAAAAACATTTAGTTAAAATACACTATATGGCTGGGTGTAGTGGCACACATCTGTAATTACAGCCCTATGCAGCAAGGCCCTACATCAAAAAGTATACAAAGAAAATAAAATACACTGTATACAGAAATACTAGTAAATCTTGAGCATCTGTTACTGTATTGCTAAACCACCAAGTTTCTTTAGATGCAATGATGAGAGCGCTACAAGCAATGCCCAACACATTTTATGCCACTTTAAGTTTCTTAAGTTATCAAGAAGAGTTGTGATCATACTTTATTAAATTTTACATTTGTACTGTTACTCAAAAAATATCATTTTCTTCAGTGTTGAACTTTATAAGACTGGAGTTAGCCGGGCGTGGTGGCGCACGCCTGTAATCCCAGCACTCGAGAGGCTGAGGCAGGAGGATCGATGCGAATTCGAGACCAGCCTGGGCTACAAAAGTGAGCTCAAGACCAGCCTGAACTGCATAGCGAGACCCTGTCTCAAAAAGACAAAAAAAAAAAAAAAAAAAAAAAAAAAAAAAAAAAAAAAAAAAAAAAAAAAAAGACTGGAGTTGCATTTACAACAATGTTAAAAGTTTTCTCTCTGATAGAATCAACTTTCAAAAGCCTTACTGATTCTGTGACTTCTCTGAGAAATGGAAACATCAGAGTTGATTTTCTGTTTGACAGAGATGAGATTATCATATGTACATACACTATGCATTTAATGTCAAGGCAAAGTACAGTTTCATCACAACAATCTTTGGTGTTGCCTTTCTACACTGTGGAGTAGAATATATATATATATACATATATATATATATATATATATATATATATATATATATATATATATATTAGGTACTGGGACTGAACGCAGGCCCTTCACACTGAGCTATAATACCTCCAACCCTTTTTCTATTTTTTATTTTGAGACAAGGTCTATTAAGTTATCCAGGATAGGGTCAAACTTGTTATCCTCCTGCCTCACCCTCCCAGAGTGCTGCTGGAGTATTATATGTCAACCAGAAAGTAGATACAGCCTGTTAAAAGAAGTTTCCAAAGTCATGCCTTCTACAAAACAGATAAAATCAAAGCACAAAGAATGAAGATACATGGTGTAGAAATACTTGCTGGTTACCTTTGCTTAGCCTCTAGAACATTATATTTTAGAATGATCATACAAACATAGACATACATGCAACAGATGTGCTTATGTACACAAGAGGAAGACTGAGAATGAGCGATCATTTACCAAGTCACAAAGAAGACCAGTTTCAGTCCTACCACAAATGTTCCTGTCATGAACAAATTCTAGACTAGAAACAAGTGGACAATATAAAATAATAGTACACAACAACTATGGTGGGGATTCCCAGACACAAGAATAGAAAAAGAAATCCTTTGTTTAAGATCAACTCTGCCCTTCACCTGAAAATTACAATGGTGCTAAAGGAACTTGTATTGTCTGGAAAATGTGGATCTGTTCTGACAGAATAGGAGCACCCTGGAAAGAACTAGGCAGCAATATATAGCTACTGTTTGTTTCTGGACAGACATTTATTTATAATTTATCAAAAGCAGGAACCCTGGCTGCTATATATTGTGATTCCTTCAAATATGTGGCCATTATAAACACATGACAGTGGGACTGTGTAAATATTTATTAAATAAATATGAGCAACACAGTAGAAAACATAGAAAACGTGAAAATACAATAAAGTCATAGGATTTTAGAGCTAGGAAGAATTCTTAGAGATTTTTTTGTCTCTATTGTCTTTTTGCTTTGTTTCAGACAATGTCTCTCTCTGTAGTTTAGACTTGCTGTGAACTGACATGTACCCCAAGCTGGCCTCAAACTTGAGGCAATGAGTACTGGGATTATAAGTATGTGTCACCATTCCCAGTTCAACTGCTCTTTCTATAAAAAGAAAATTTTAAATATTTTTTATTTGGTGGTGGGTCTCGCTATGCAGCTCAGACTTGTAGTGACCCTCCTATCTTAGCCTCCTCAGCACTAGGATTATAGATCTGCACCACCATACCTGTTTATTGTGACTGGCAGTGCATACCTGGGGTTATAGGTCCAACACAGAATTTAGTATCAGGGATCAAACCCAGGTCATTGCACTTGCCAGGCATGCATTTAGACCACTGAGGTATCTCCTCAGACTATGGTTTTTAAAGGTACACATGTTCTTTAAATAAAGAAACCATGAGATTTACCATTCCCATAATGAAATTAGATTATCCATAAGTTAACAAAAAAAGTCAACTATCAACCATACACTGAAAATCTGTTCATATGCGCACTAAATATGAAATACAAATGTATAGTGTTTACTAATCTAGAGTGAAAGGGAAGTCTGGTTTTCAATTTCCTTTCTTGCACCATCTTCTTTTAGTTTTCCAAATGCATAACACCAACATACTGCAAGCTTACTTCCTCTCTGAATTATCATATGTATCCAGTAGCAGATATATAAAATGGATTTTTGCTGGCAGTGGAATCTCTTTCTTTCACACCCACGTGATTTTCTTCTCTACATTTCACAATCAACAATAACTACTCAAATTGTGTATCTACTTTTTAAAAAGATTTATACTACTATCACTTGATACATGTTGAACATTTCAATGTCTTACTAATTTAAACACACTTAAAAACACTTCAAGACTTGTTAAAAATCCCTTTGTATTTTTCCTCACATGGTATCTGAAAAGGGCTTCCAGAATGAGCTAATTCTTGAAAACCTTTGGTATCTCTGTTACCCTTCCGTTATCAGTGATGACTAGTGTCATCTTTTAATCTGCATAGACCTACTAGATGATCAAAGATTACAAAAAGAATATTCAGAAAGAAATTCAAATGCATTTTAAAATACTTGGAAGAGATGTCCTTAAAAATAAATTCAACTTTGAGGTACTGTGCTAAATTCAGCTAGAAGGTAACATTAAACCCAATGCTGGTGACACTGGAATGAGGTGAGCACACCTGTTAAGGGCACTGTGAACGAGAAAGACTTCTAAAACATAACAGAGACTTAACACTGATTGCACCAGGTGTAGTAGCTCATGCCTGTAATCCCAGCACTCAGAAGACGGAGATAAGAGGAAGGCCTCAAGTCTGAGATCACTCCAGGCCACATAACAATTTCAAGGCCAGCCTGTCCTACACAGGGAAGCCTTGTTTCAAAAACAAAAATCTCACTGCACTATTATCAAATAACTCTAGTTATATATATATACTTTTAAAGGCTGCAGGTATAGCTCAGCGGACTAAGCGCTTGCTCAGGTAAGCACAGCGGCCAGGGTTGGATCTCTGGCACCACATGCTGCGCTGGCCCCACCCCTGGGCACGCTGAGCCTGAGCTGTGTAGTGAGACACTGAAAAAAAAAAAATTTAAAAATCTTTCTATTTGGCCTTATAGAAGTTGATAGTGGAACACTGGTTACTAGAAACTAAATAGAGTAAGGGTAAGAAAAGAGTGAGGAAAAGTTGGCCAAAGTACTTACTAAATTATAGTTAGGAAAAATAAGTTCTGGTGTTCTACTGCACAGCACAGTGATTATAAGTAATGATGACATTCTATCATTTCAAAAGACTACAAGGACTTGACTGGTTCACCACAAAGAAATGACAAACGTTTGAATACTTACACTTACTCTAATGTGAACATACATAGTGTACCCAGGTATCAAAACATTAAATGGTATTCTGTAAGTATGTACAAATTTATGTGACAATCAAAAAGTAAATTCAAAGGGGCTGGGGAGATAGCTCTGTGGCACAAGTGCCTGCCTGGCAAATGCAAGGTTGTGAGTTTGAACTCCGGTCCCACAAAAAAAAAAAAAAAAAAGTAAATTAAAAACAGAAGTTTTAGGGAGAAATTTAAAAAAAATACTGGACTAAATATGACCACTATAGCTGGGCATGGTGGCTCATACCTGTAATCCCAGCACTCGGGAGGCTGAGGCAGGAGGATTGGTGCGAGTTCGAGACCAGACTGGGCTACAAAAGTGAGCTCAAGGCCAGCCTGAACTGCATAGTGAGACCTTGTCTCAAAAAAGAAAAAAAAATGACCACTATATCTCAGAAAAAAGATTCTCAAGTCAGGTGTAGTAGAACATACCTATAATCCCTCATATGTGAGGTAGGAATAGGTCAAGTTTGAGGTCAAAGTTTAAAAATAAACAAATAAAAAGGACTGGGTGCATGAAGCTCAACGGCAAGAGCACCCCTGGATTTCATAACCAGTGCACACACAAAGATTCACTGAAGTTTAGAGCACAAAAACATCTTTTTTGTGGGGGTGTTCAGTTTCATCCTTCTGTTGATGCAGTTAAAGTCTAGGAAGGCTAACTTGCTCTTTACCAGTAAGTAGAGGAGGGCTGAGTCTCCTTATTTCAAATCTCTGGTTACCACACCATGTAGATTACTCCACAGAAGCCTGAAACAGTGCTCAAGACCTGGCAAGGATAAACTGATCACCCTACTGAGGGTGGAAGATACAGTGTTCTTTTTAAACTTTCTAACGATCAGATGAGCCCTAGACATGGTCTATGTTCTATTCTTCATTTTTGCAGGGCTAGGGCATGAACTGAGGGCTTTGCTTTTGGTAGGCAAGTGCTCTACCACTCAACTACAACCCTAGTCCTTCTCATTTTTTAAATTTTGAGATAGGGTCTCGTTAAGTAGCTTAGACTGGCTTTTATCTTTTTTTTTGGTGGGACCAGGGTTCGAACTCACGACCTTGCACTTGCCCAGCAGGCACTTGTGCCTCGGAGCTATCTCCCCAGCCCCTAGACTGGCTTTTAACTTGCAATCTTTTTAACTCCAGAACAGCTGGATTACAAGCATGTGCCATAAGAGCTGACTTATTTTTTAAACCCTCTAACCTTTTTTTTTTTTTTTTTTTTTTTGGTCTTTTTGAGACATGGTCTTGCTATGCAGCTCAGGCTGGCCTTGAGCTCATTTTTGTAGCCCAGGCTGGTCTCGAACTCGCACTGATCCTCCTGCCTCAGCCTCCCAAGTGCTAGAATTACAGGCATGCGCCACCATGCCCGGCTACCTCTAACCTATTTTAAGCAAAAATTTTCCTTTATTCCTGATTCCCAAAAAATCTTATTTTTAGGATACCACTTGATGTTTTGATACACGGGTACACTATGTATATTCAAATTAGAGTAAGCGTGACTATTCAAACACCTGCCATTTCTCTGTAAGGACCTTGGTTCATACATTGTGCCAGCCATGGAACCGTGGGCATACTATGCCAGCCATTGAAACCGGGCACAGTGGTGCATGCTTGTAATCCCAGGGCTGGGGAGACTGAGACAGGAAGATCACTACAAGTCTGATGTGTGCAGCAGGACCCTGTACCAAATAAGTTAATAAATATATAAAAGATTTAAAAAATAAAAAGATGAAAATGGAGCTAAGTCCTTCAAATTTAGTGTTGAAGGAAAATAGTAAAAATCAGAAAGGATTCTACAGCAAAAATAAGTTACATAAATCAGAGTGACATACAAACTAGCATTACAGTTTTCAAAGATATATGCAGGACAATAAACTGAACACATTAAACATTATGAAAATGGATACCTGTGAAGAAAGGGACAGAAATGAAGGATAAAATTAATGATGGGTCCCAAATAGGTCAGAGACAGAATTATACTATGAAATGAGAATCACGATTAAGTCAGTTCTCTGTGTCTGAGTCACTGTCACCCCACTTCTCCCAAAGATGTAAATACTTGTTTTAGTGAAATTCAACCATGATGCCCCTGAGAAAAGCTATTTCAGTAACACATTAGTACAAATGACAGTCCAGCTGGAAGGAACTGAGATAACAGGACATAAGAAAGTAAACACAGTCCTTCAGAGGAGCTGCATTCCGGAGGGAAGTAGACAAATGGAGTAGAAACTGGCAGAAGACATTAAATCAACAGAGGGATTTTTAAAGAAGGTAATTAAGGGAGAAATGTCAAAGGTGGCCATTCAGTACAGAGAGAAAGTGAAGATGGAGACAAAGATGACTGGAGAGAGGATGGCTGTAAAAGCCAAAGCTTTGGGAACATGAACAGACAGGATATAAAAGAGGCAAGGAGTCACTGTATTGTAAAAATAAGCTACCCATAATATTTATTTTTATTCATAATATTTAAATTGGTCATTTTCATGAATATGCAAGCTTTGGTAATATGAGCACTTAACCTTTTTTGGGTAAAAAACTTCATTGATGCCACTGATTTTCTTCCCTCTAAAATACAGAGAAATGCTCTAATCAGTCTTCACACAGAACATGAGGGAATGACTTAGCCATGCTCTCCAAGCTAGTCCAAAAAACAGTCTGCCTTCTTTTTAGTTAAACATACAGAAAAAAAGTATAGCTTCAGAAATTGTTATAGGGACTGGGGATTTAGCTCAATGGCATGCCTGGCAAGCATGAAGTTCCTGAGTTTGATTCTCAATACAAAAAATAATAATAATAAACAAATTATTACAAAGTGAAGACACCCCTGTAATCCCAGCACTTGGGAGGCTGAGGCAGGAGTGTCAGTGTGAGCTTGAGACCAGCCTGGGCTACAAAAGTGAGCTCAAGGCCAGCCTGAGCTGTCTCAAAAAGACAAAAAAAAAAAAAAAAAAAAAAAAAAAAAAAAAAAAAGTGAAGACACCAACCACTCCTTCCCTAAGATAAACAGAAATAGAACACTAATACTAGATTATTTTGTCTCTTTCTGAACTTTATATAAATGGAACATAGAGTATACCTCATATATTGTTTTGGTCTAGCTTTACTCCCTTTGCAGCATGGTTTTTGAGATTCAGCCATACTCATATTCATTCAAAAACTTTATTTCCACTTCTACATAGTTTTTATTTTAAAAACATATAATTCTACTTATCCACTGTACTGTTAACAGACATTTGACTTATTTCCAATGTTAGACTACTCCAGATGATTAGAAAGACATGCAAAAATTATTGCGCGTGTCCTTTGGTGCACATGGGGATCACTTACTAACATACACAATATATGCATAAATATATGCATGTTCTCATTATACAGTTCAGGCTGACCTTAAACTCACTGTAGTCCAGGCTTCCTCTAACTTCTGGTAATCCTCTTGCCTCAGCCTCCCAAGTGCTGGGATTACAGGTGTGCACCACCATGCCTGGCTAGGAATATCCTTTTTCTGTTTAAGATGCCTTTGATGCCAGTGGATGCCATTGCTGGAATATTGCCCACTAGGTCCTGTATGTCACTAACCTAAGAGTGAATTTTGTTTTTTGGCTTATAGAAACAAATTGACTTCTCACAGTTCTGGATGCTAGAAGTGCATGATAAGGACACAGAGATGGTCCTTATTTCAACCTTTGTAGATACTGCCAGTTTTCCAAAGCAGTTTTAATAAGATGTCACATCTTATGGGTAAGAGAGCTTAGAAATAAAAATTTTCTTTTTTACTTGAGACTGGGCATGGTGCCATGCACCTGTAATCCCAGTGGTCAGAAACATTCCTCTAACTGAACTCTCTAAAATACTAGTTTATTGTTTTTATTTTAAGTCACTGTTGAACACAATTATATAAAAATTGTAAGAAGTAGCTGCACAGCAGTATGTGCTCTGGAATCACTTCGGCCAAATTAAAATCCTAGTTCCATCCAGTGTTGTAATACTAGATAAATAAACTTACATTTAGGAACTATAGAAGAGTCAGTAAAAGTTTAAATTTAATTCAAATAACTTGATTTAAGTAATTTAATAATGAAGTAGGTACACATTTTAAACATTAGAACCTTGATGATTTTGCTTACTTTATGGTTTGGTATTAATTTGTGTTTTGAATTACATTAGTGGCATCACAATCATTTTAAGGCTTTAAATACTAGAAATCATGACTCTGGTTCTCTCATTTGTTCCATTTGGCAAATGTTTACCCTTGAAGGAGACAAAGGTCACTTTTATTTTTTACTGTCCAGTACCTAAACTAGTACATAAAATAGTCTACCTTACTTCTTTTTACTGTTCCTATCTACAGAGAACTTCACACAATGTGTGTCTACAAAGAAGCTATACTCTGGAGCCAATCATGGAAACCAAAAAAGACCAAATAACTGCCCTCATAGGGGTCAGGCATATAAACTGGCCAATTAAACACACTCATGCAAAACTTGAATCTAGTTTAAAATTTATTCTTATGACTCCTTCTGCCATGAGAGAATACAGTAAGAGTTGGCAGTTGGCCATCCAGAAGAGGGCCATAATCTGACCATCTTGTGTCCTTATCATGCACTTCTAGCATCCAGAACTGTGAGAAGTCAATTTGTTTCTATAAGCCAAAAAACAAAATTCACTCTTAGGTTAGTGACATACAGGACCTAGTGGGCAATATTCCAGCAATGGCATCCACTGGCATCGAAGGCATCTTAAACAGAAAAAGGATATTCCTAGCCAGGCATGGTGGTGCACACCTGTGATCCCAGCACTTGGGAGGCTGAGGCAAGAGGATTACCACAAGTTAGAGGAAGCCTGGACTACAGTGAGTTTAAGGTCAGCCTGAACTGTATAATGAGAACATGAGAACCTGTTTCAATAAATCAAAACCAATATATATTCATATAACTATTACTTCAACCATGGTCTACCTCAAGGCTTGTTTCCTGTTTGTTCTCTGGAATTTTTTGCAGAAATTCTACCCAATATCCTTCCAACAAATTCTTTGTTTTTCATCCCAGATTTACTTTCTGTTACTTATTCGCACCTAAGAATACAAATGGGGCACACCTCCCATGTCCAGCATCTCTGTACCAGCCAATGGCAACACAAAGACAAAACCTGACTCTATCTGCAGTGTAACAAAGGAATTAGGCAAGTAAACAGCAATACAATAAATTATGAGACAAATGCAAACAATTACAAGGGTACATAGCTTAGGCTTGAGTCAAAACAAAGATAGCACATAAACACCCTGCAATTGGAATAGGGTGGTATCAGGAGAGGAGAAAGTGCAGTCCAAACAACAGAGGATCAAACAAAAAGGCCTATCACCTTTTCCCCGTTTATCACCTCCTTCCTACATTATTAAAAGTACATCTGGCCTGGTGAGGTGGTGCACACGGTAACCCAGCACTTGGGAGGTTGAGGCAGGAGGGTCACAGCACAATTCAAGACCAGTTTGGACTACAAAGTGAGCTCAAGGCCAGCCTGAACCACATGAGACTGTCACAAAAACAAACAAACAAACAAACAAACAAACCCCACATCTGAACATTCCTCAAGTACAGCTAGGGGGTGGTATCTAAAAGATGAAAGTGAGAAAAAGCAAAATGGTGGATTAGGGAAAGGGCAGCAACAGTCCCAATTTGTGACACTGATAACAATGACAGTATTTCTTTTTTTTTTTTGTCTTTCTGAGACAGGGTCTCACTATGCAGTTCAGGCTGGCCTTGAGCTCATTTTTGTAGCCCAGGCTGGTTTCGAACTTGCACCAATCCTCCTGCCTCAGCCTCCCGAGTGCTGGGATTACAGGCGTGTGCCACCATGCCCGGCTAGTATTTCTTTTTTTTATTTGCTTCATGAAAATTAACCTCATGCTTGAAACACACACAGACACACCACTGTACCAGCACCAGACAGCTGGCCCCAAGAACCTCTACTCTCTTCTCACCTTAGTGAACGCTCAGAACAGGGAATGTAGGCTTTGAGGGTATTTTTTGTCTAATTGGTTGGCTGGTTATCTGTAACAGGGTGAAGCAGGAATCGTGCATGAGTGGATACATAACAGAAAAGAGAAGTGAAGGTGTCAATCCAGAGACCAGTGTACTAAAGCACAAATCATTCTGTCTTCATGCATCCTGCTAAATGATAGGTATAATTCTATAGGGTAGAAAATTATACAAAATTGCCGGGCGTGGTGGCGCACGCCTGTAATCCCAGCACTCGGGAGGCTGAGGCAGGAGGATCGGTGCAAGTTCGAGACCAGCCTGAGCTACAAAAAGTGAGCTCAAGGCCAGCCTCAACTGCATAACGAGACCCTGTCTCAAAAACTCAAAAAAAAAACAAAAAAAAGAAAATTATACAAATAGTATTTCACAGAATATATAAGCTTTTTTCTCCAAAATTATAAAATTTCAGTACTAGCAATTCATTTTAGAGATTCATCCTTTAAAATTAAATTAGGTTTATATATCATTCCCATTGTCTACTTTTATAAAAACTATGCTCTCCATAAACTTTATGAGTTCTATCATTTTCAATCATTCATTGTACAGAGGTCTAAACTTGACCAGGAAAAGTCAGCATTAAAGAAAACCAATAAACCACTACTACAAAAATTTTATAAAGGAGTCTGAAAGCAAGTGACTAACATCTCATTCTCAAACATGACATCAAAATTACAAAACAAGTAATCTAAGTATGCTAAAATCTACAATGGTCTTTTGAAAAAGGCTGCATTTATTACTGTGTGAAGGATGGGCTTGAAAACTTTTTAATTTCAGTTTCACTAAGTAAAACAGTGTAAAAATTCACTTCAGCCATATTTAACTTACTTTATATACCACTATGGGGCCTCTGCAAATTCAGTTCCTCCTACAAAGTGGCCCACTCTTAGAACCTGCCCCTAACCCTATGCCCTAGATTACCCTGCCCTCATGCTTCAAGAGTGTCCTGTACATACCTCTGTTATAATTCTCATATTAATACTGTTAAGTATTAATAATATAAACATCTTGAGATTATGAGAGTGGGTCATGTTATGTCTCTATCTGTAAATATGTTGTAGTACAACTGTTGGAGGGTAGTCAGTAAATGTTTTCCAAATAATGTGATATATTTATGTTAATATAGGGTTAGAGGAGGTATATATAAATCGACACATATGCTTATAAAATAACTTAAACTTCAAATTCTGTATCCAGAAGTTAAGATAACCTCCACTGGTTTTTACTTTAAAAAAGAAGATATGTTTATCCGTTTCATCATTAATCCATGGAGGACTGGCCAGATAGCTCAGCAGATTAAAGGGCCTGCTTGGGCAGACACAGGGACCAGGTCTGGCATGCTTCAGGCCCCATCCTCTGCGCATGCTGAAATGGCGATTGAGACTGGGCATGGTGCCACGCACCTGTAATCCCAGTGCTTGGGAGGTTGAAAACAGGAGGATCACTATGAGTCTCATCTGTATAGAGAGACCCTGTAGATCCTGTACTAAGTACATTTTTTAAAAAAGAATACATCGGGGCCTGGCGGGATGGCTCAGTGGTCTAAAGCGCCGGCTTGGGAAAGCTTGGGCGGCTTCAGGGACTGCGGTTCGATCCCCGGCACCACATGCTGCGCCAGCCCTGCCCTCAGGGTGGGCTGAGCCGGCCATAGAAATGAGTGAATAAACAAACAAAAGTTCTGAAACAAGAAAAAAAAATAAAATTAAAAAAAAAGAATACATCATAATTACCCATGGACTGGGAATCAAATACTTTATTTACAACTACACAAAGCCAGTGAGAGGTCTTTTTAATTTCATAAAAATCTTCATTTTATTTATTATTTAGTATGTCTTTATAGTTACAAGAAGTTTTAGTTTCTTCACTGGTAGTTGCAGTACATAAGAATTACATTCATCCTAGGGAACTGGTACATATATGTAATATATCATTGATTTTTTTTTCTTCTGCTCCAAGACCTTAAATCTCTCTGTTTCCTCAAGACCCCTTTGTACCTTTTAGAAATATATGTAGTCTACATCTTCCTCTGGAACTGCATGCCCTATATCTACCTTGTCTATAAAAATTAGGACAGAAACTCATACTCTATATAATAATCTTGGCTTGATTATCCATAGCTAATTGGATCATAGATTCTTGTCTCAAAGTGTATTTTCTTCCAGTTTAGAAAGTAATCACAGAACCATGAGCCAATAGATGAATTTAAGAGTCAAAAGACATGTCTAGCCATAGCAGTGAAAAATAACATGTAGCGAGAAGAAAATAAAGATGCACAGAAACCATGCTGTTCCAGGACAGTAAGAGAATAGCTGCGTGGGATTTTGATATGAATTTCTAGTTCTTGATTTCACTCTCATTCATGAGGCCAGGCTGTACTTCTATCATGACATACTGCGAGATTCCCAGTATCCTTTCCATTAACTGCTTTTTATAAAATAAGCTAGTTTGAAGTTGTTTCCTGTTATCTAAAAATGAAAGAAATTTGATTAAACAAACCTCAAAAAAGAAAGTCAAGTAAGAATATCAAAGTATCAAGTTACTGTAAAAAGGAAAAAATACTTACTGAAAAATGGCTATTAAACTAGTATCTTCAAACATTCCACATCCTTTAAAAATGAAAAATATTCACCAACCATAACAGGTTCAAACAACATGCTATGAATAATATTTCAGTACATTACAGGTCAGTATTGTTACATGACTAGAGATATTGCTCAGTGGTACAATAACTACCTCGCATGTACAAGGCCCAAAGTTGACTACTGAAGGAGCTAAATATAGTATTCATAAAAACATTAATAGGGAATATATTAGTGCTTATTTGAATAAATCATATTTATTTATTCATTTATTCATTTATTTTATTCATTTATTTATTTATTATGGCTGGCTCAGCCTGCGGGGGGGGGGGGGGGTGGCGCCTGACACAGCATGTAGTGCCAGGGATCAAACAGCGGTCCCTGCAGCTGCCCAAGCTTTCCTAAGCAGGCCCTTTAGACCACTGAGCCATTCTGCTGGCCTTGAATAAATCATTTTTAAAGAACAATTCTAACTAAAGGAAGGCCGAGGTACAGCTTTTCTGATGCTAACAGCCAGTCCTATATAACAAGTATCATCCTATAGTTTTCCCCACCTACCTATGCCTATTTCTCTTGAAAATAAGGCATTTCAAAAGAATTAAAGGTGCATTATGTACACATGCCAACTTCTGATGATGAAGGTAAGCATTATGTACAGCAAACATATATTAATAAACACAAAAATGGCACTTCAGACACATCAACTAAAATAATGCCAAGAAAAGGAAGAGAAGAAACAGTTTTCATTCCCCAACAGTACAGTCATTATATGGTATTAGCTTCCAAAGGAAGACAGCTATGGTATTAGCTTTTCCATTTTTCTTTAGTATTACTTAGTAAGGAGATTTCCTTTAGCAACTCATAACTTTCTAGAAAAGAAGTTTCTTTAGTAACAATTTTCAAGTGGTCGAGGAAGGCTGAATAACAGTAAATCTACTGCTCCTAGGTTCAAAACAACATGAACTTACTTAACAGAAATAAGAGATAAAAATAACTACTTCTATAAAATTTGTCTGGACTATATGGTGAATTCTGGCATTCCAAACAAAATAAGAAATGTTAAAGTTAGGGTAAAATGACTTATAGAATACTGGGGCTGGGGAGATAATTTAGAGGTCTAAGCACCTGCCCGGCAAATGCAAGGACCCAGGTTTGATCCCCAATACTGCATGTTGTGGTAGATCCGGCCACACTGGGCTTTGTGGCACATGACTGTAATCTCAGCACTGGGAAGCTGAGACACAAAGAGCAGTCTGAGCTGCACAGGGAGACCACCCTGTGCCAAGTAAATAAATAAATGATTTTTTTAAATTAAAAAAAAAATAAAGGCAAGGGACTGAGGTTTGATCCCAGACCTGCCCTTAAGGCATCCTGAGCCAGAAAAAAAAAAAAAAAAAAAGAATCCTTCTACAAATTAAAAAAAAAAAACTAAATGAAGATTGTTATAAAAAGATGTTTCTTAAGAGCTGGGTATTAAGCCCAGGGCCTTACACATACTAGACAAGTGCTTCACCATGGAGATACATCCCCAGTCCTAAGAGTTTGTGTAAACAAATCTCAAATGGTTTACAATAATAGAAGTAGGTAGAGGCACTGATAACTTATAGTTGTTTATATGGCCTCTACAAAATATTTACTGAAACTACACTTGATTGTCTAATATGCCGAGTATTTATTTTAAACCAAATATAAAAGAAATATCCTCGGGCCCGGCAGGATGGCTCAGTGGTCTAAAGTGCCTGCTTAGGAAAGCTTAGGCAGCTGCAGGGACCGCGGTTTGATCCCCGGCACCACATGCTGCGCCAGCCCTGCCCTCAGGGCAGGCTGAGCTGGCCATAAAAATAAATAAACAAATAAAAGAAATATCCTAGGGGCTTAAAGGAGGAGAGGAAAATGGGGAAAAAAGCAACATATATCATATACAGGTACAAATTCCCTATGATGATATTAGTACTATGCTTATGTAAAATGTACCAATAAAATAAAAAGAAAAAAGGAGGAATATTGTATGCTTAGTTCAGAAATAGTTGGAAAGTTTTGCAAATTCCCCATTTTATCCTTTAATTCAATCTTTCTTTATAACATGCTACCATTTATTCCCCAAATAAAAAAAGCACAATCTTGGGCAGCTATCCTTGTAATTTAATCCACCCAATGAAAGATTGGTAAATTCTAAGCAAAACAAAAGTGAAGGATGTGTCTCGAGTTTAAACCATACCTCTATTAAGAAAATATGCTAAATTTTAAATAAGCAAGTAACTATATAATTAAGAATAGTAATTATCATTAATGCCAATTTCAATTGGAGTGGGGTACAAGAAATTGAATTTGACACCTCACACTTGTCAGGCAGGCGCTTCACCCCTGAGCTACATCCCCAGCCAATTCCAAATTTTTGACAAGAATCCAAATATTGGTGCTGCCTGAAAGAAAGATTGGTGGTCAACACGACATGGCATTTTCTTTTTCAGTCATGTTTTATTGGTACATTTTAGATATGCATAATGATCACAATCATCATACAGAATTTACACCTGTACATGACATAACTTGAGGGGATGGGGAGAGAGCTCAGTGGAATAAGTGCTTGCCTGGCCAGTGCAAGGTCCTGAGTTCAATTCCTGGTAACACAAAAAAATAAAGTAACTTGATTGTTTTTTAAAAATTTTTTATTTATTTATTTTTCTTGTTTCAGAAACTTTGTTTATTCATTCATTTTTATGGCCGGCTCAGCCCACCCCGAGGGCAGGGCTGGCGCAGCATGTGGGGCCGGATCTAACCAAGGTCCCTGAAGCCACCCAAGCTTTCCCAAGCAGGTGCTTTAGACTACTGAGCTATCCTGCCGGGCCCACTTGATTGTTTTTTGACATGACATTTTCCAAAGCTACTGTTTATTTTAATGTACCTTTTATTTTAACATCTATTTTTATTTAGTTGGTTTATTCATTCACTAATTCAAATCCTGGTGGTGGAACAGAAATGTAAATTACATATTCTAAGGGCAACCATTACTGTAATAAATTATTTACTAAGTACTAAACAGTATTCTAAATATTTCATTTGCATTAATCTTTTCTTTTTAAAAAATGTATTTGGTATAGGATCTCACTATGCAGCTTCACTCACAGTGATCCCCCTGTTTTTAGCCTCTCAAGCACTGGGATTATAGGTGTGCCCCACCACACTGGGTCTTGGTGGCTGGCTCGGTGCTCTCAGGGCAGGGCAGGGCAGGCCAGCAAGGCATGTGGTGCCAGGGCTAGAATCTGGGTCCTTGCACTTGCCTAGACAGGTTCTTAGGCTGCCGAGCTATCTCTGCGGTCCCAAAACAATCTTTTGAAAGCACCATTATTCTCATTTTATAGGGGAAGAAACTGAGGTGCAGAGAGACAATATACAGTCAATTAATAAAGCCAGGTTTCAATCCCAGAGAGTTGAAAAGCAAACCCAACTACTACAATGTTATATTAATGCAAATTCCTATAATATGTCTTCTCTGGATTTAGTACTGCTCTAAGTACATAAGATACGTCAGACAATATTACCTTATATCTAGAATTTCTGGATAAAGTAATGCCTTAACTGAGTCTGCAAGGATGTAAACAAGTTAGGAAGACAAAATTACAGACTTTGGAAGGCTGAGGCAAGCAAACTTTCAAGTTCAGCTTATCAAGACCATCTCACACACACTCATACACACACACACACACACACACACACACACACACACACACAAAGAATTAAAGAACTGGAGGTGCAACTCACTGTAAAGGCTATAGGCTTAATCCCCAGCACTGCTAAATACATAAATAAACAAAAGAAAATACACAATAAAACCAATGAGGAAGAAAGAAATGAAGGCATTCTTCAGAAAGGATCAATTCTGTAGTCAACAATACAGGCAGAAAGATCACATAAACAATGGTTAACAATCCAAAAATCCAGTAGCATGTATATTAGGGGAAATTTCAAAGAAGAATTTCTATATGGCTAGAGTGAAAAATGTAAAGAAGAAATTAACAGTTAAGATTAGACAGTCAAAGGCTAGATCATGGAAAATTTTAATGACATGATAAATCCAGACTTTATCCTTTCATAATGAAAGGTCAATAAGAAATTATCAGATTTGTATTTTAGACATGTCGTTCTGTGAAGAAGACAGGAAAACTAGTGAGAAGGTAAAGAAAAAGTTTCTAATAAAGCAATGTGGAACAAGGATGCTACGGAATGACTGGTAAACACTTAGGAGACAAATCCAGCAGATTTCAGTAAATGAACAGATAGAAGGCCTGAGAAAGAAAGAAGTCTTCTGCTGCAAGGCTTTGCACTTGATACTACTCCACGAGGATTCCTTTCTTCAGCTCTTCCCATGGGTGCCTCTATCTTGCCCATCAACTGCCATCAACGAGTCTTAAAAGTTTCTTCCTTGCATGATGAAGCCAACAGTGCTCTCTTGTATCTTTTAGGGCAACAGATCAAAGGAAAACTTCAGGCAGGTATACAAGATGTTTGGACAAAAGTTTAAGCTAAAGATAAGTAAAATAATCTGATACTCTGGAAAGATGCTAATACTGGAAAAGGCCAGAGGAATAAGTAAAACTGTAAGGATACTGTAACCTCAGAAAATGTGAAGTCTAAGAAAAGCAAGTGGCTAGCTAGCTCTGGGAATATACTTCTGGAGGACATGCAGAGGAAGATAACATCTCAAAGGAAATGACCCATGTACTCAGAAGTTCCAAGTATATGCAGAAAATGGCACAGAAGAAATCAGGCAGAGTTTCCAGAGAAACACAACCAATAGTACTACTGCCAATGGTTACTGGAGTAAGTGGGGCAGGTCTACTGATACAAACAAGCAGAAATTAAAACTGCAGTCAGAGTAAACAAAAGAGCAAAATAACCTTAGCCTTTGTAGATGATCGATTTTCACATCTGTAAAATTGAAATAATGGATGACTGTGAACATTACATTAAACAAGGTACTTGGAACTTCTCATACAGAAAGTCCTGTAAATCTCATGGATGCCTTGGTCACTACAGCTCGCCACAATGAATGCCTTTTTGTTTCAAACATGTCACTTCATTTCCACCGCAAGCCTTTGCATTTGACGCCAGCTCTCTCTCTCTCTCTGTTTCTGTCTGTCTCTGTCTGTCTCTCTCTCTGTCTCTGTCTCTCTGTCTCTGTCTCTGTCTCTCTCTCTCTCTCTCTCTCTCACACACACACACACACAGATCCCTCCCTCTTCAGCACTTCACACATGACTGGCTCTACACCTCGTCCATCAAATTTCATCTCCTAAGACAGCCTCTCTGTGAAGTACCCTAAACACACAGCGCCTGCCTGTCAAGCACAAGATCCTGAGTTCAATTCCTTATAGAAAAAATAAACAAACAAACAAACAAACCCTGATGGCCCTCTTAATCATTTTCTTGGATTACCGTTTTATTCTTTTATAACTCTTACACTCTGATGTGACCTATGACAAACCGTTTAACCTCAGTGTCAATTTCCTCACCATCAAAAATAGACAAAATTGGGCTGGGGAGGTAGCCCAGTGGCTTAAGCGCCTGCCTGGCAAGCACGAAGTCCAGAGTTCAGTCCCCAGTACCATTTAAAAAACAAAACAAACAAACAAACGAAATAGACAAAATTGCTGGGCATAGTAGTGCATACCTGTACTCCCAGCACTCAGGAAGCTGAGGCAGGAGGATTGTTGTGAGTTTGAGACTGGCCAAGGCTACAAAGTGAGCTCAAGGCCAGGCTGAGCTGCATAGTGAGACACTGTCTCAAAAAGACAAAAACAACAACAACAACAACAAAAAAAAGAGGACAAAATAACAAAGCACTTAATTTACAGACTACATAAAAGAGCTAAAAGCGCTTAAGCTAACCCATATAAGTTATTTCAAAAATACAATCACAATCTAAACTCTTATTCTTCATGGCATGTCTTAATATATACTCCCAAAAACATCAGTGGGAATACATATCTAAAAATGACAACTAGCAACCAAATGAAGAGTACTGTTCTAACTAAACCTCAGGAAGTACTACTTTCAAAAAGACTATTTTTATAACAAACCACAGAGAGGTAAGATCTATAGTCAAGCAAGAGAAACTTTATAAGTTCCATATGTAAATACTATGTAGCTTAGACTAATTATAAAAATATGAAAGTTGAAGACAAAAGGCTCTAACCTAAGTAACTTGGGGAAATAAGTGTTTTGACAGGAAACTCTTCTAATTAAAGACAAAAGGAATTGTACACAGTAAACACTGCTCTGCTTGGTAAAGTCATATCTCATTGAGCTACAGGTTAACAATTCTGAAACTGATAAACATGTATCAGTGGTGAACAAATGAAGTAAGTGGACATCAGAAAGTACAAACTCCCTCTCTCCTCCTTCCCCCACCTCTGTCCTGGGGATTGAACACAGAACCTTGGACTTGCTAGACAGGTGTTTATGCTGCTGCTATCTCCCCGGCCTCAGATTTCTCATTTTTGAAGGAGGAGGGTATGGGTAAGCAAAGGGTTACAGTTAGAATATAGTGCAGAGTTTAAAGCCAAAGATGTTAGCATGAACAAACTTTCAGCTTAAGATAGAAACAGGTAAACAGGAATAAAAACAGCTTTAAATCTGTATACACAGGTTGATAGGCGTTCCAGGTCAATACATTGAGAGAGCCTCTACTCTCCAGATTTTATCATTCTTCACCAAAGGACTATGGGATCCTTGGAGAAACAGCTCGATCTAGGGCTGAAGCAGAAAATAGGTAAGATGAACCCAGGGCATCTTACATCACCAGGAAGGAAGAAGTGCTTAGTAAGCAGAACAATGGGGCATGTCCTGTTGGTCACAAGAGCCAACCTAAAAGAGATGGAATCACCTGAGCAACAAAATGAAGCAGTGTAACTGCAGGACAACCTCAAGAGTAAAACTTTAAGTATTTATCAATATTAATAAATAAATAAATAAATACAGACAGACAGACAGACAGACATAGAGAAAAAGCGTCCATGAGAGGAATGTAAAATAATTTTACAAATACTTCTTTCTCAACAAAGTAAAACAAAAACAAAAAAAAAAAAGTAGAGCCTATTTCTACTGAGTGTAGCCTATATTTAGCGACTTATTTCCAAAATTAAGATGATAGGAAAACTTCAGCGCAGAAAAACCTTCGCTACTCCAACCAGATGTCTAACACTAACCACAATGATGGAAACTCATGTTAATAGTATTCACCCTATGATACCACTTGATGAGAAGGGCTCCCTAGCTCCATGACTGTCCTGTCCACAAACTCATAACCCACTCTAGCCAGAAGTAAACATCAGGCAAACCAAAATTGAGGTACAGTCTACAAAATACCTGACCAGCACTTGCCATGGTTTGCTCTGGAGTAGTATCCCCCAAGGACCTATGTGTTGCAAGCTTGGTCAGCAAGCTATGGTGTTACTGGAAGGAGCAACCTTCAGATGGTGGGCATGGTAGAGGAAGTTTGCTGCTGGGGAGGGCCTTTCATGGGGCTCCTGGGACCCTGGCCCCTCTTTTCTTTCTTTGACTCCCCAGCCACCATGAGGTAAGTAGCCTTACTCTTCTAAATGCTTGCTCCTTGCCTTATGCTGCTTCACCACAGAAGCAAGAGTGACAGAGGCCAATGACCATGCACTTAAAACCCCAAAGTAAGCCTTTCCTTTTACAAAGTTTTCTTGTGTATTTTGTTATGGCACCAGAAGCTAAGGTAATATCCCTCATAATTATCAGAGGGCTAGAGAGAGAGCTCTGTGGCAAAGCACCTGCCTGGCAAGCAAAAGGTCTTGAGTTCCATTCCTAGTACAAAACAAAAACCTGTCAGAATTCTCAAAGACAAAGAAAGCCTGAGATGCTATCACAGTCCAAAACAGTCTAAGGAGGGTTGGCGAGATGGCTCAACAGTCTAAAGTGCCACTCAGGCAAGCTTAGGCAACCACAGGGACAGAGATCCAATCCCAAGAACCACATGCTGTGCCAGCCCCACCCACCGGGCAGGCTGAGCTGGCCATAACATAAAGAAAGAAAGAAAGAAAGAAAGAAAGAAAGAAAGAAAGAAAGAAAGAAAGAAAGAAAGAAAGAAAGGAAGGAAGGAAGGAAGGAAGGAAGGAAGGAAGGAAGGAAGGAAGGAAAGAAAAGAAAAGAAAAGAAAAGAAAGTTAAGTAAGTAAGTCAAAACAATCTGAAGAGGGCTGGGGAGATGGCTCAGTAGTGCCTGTCTGGCAAGCACAAGGTCCTGAGTTCAATCTCTGGCACAAAAAAAAAAAAAAAAAAAAAAAAAAAAAAAAAAAAAAAAAAAAAAAAAAAAAAAAATCTAAAGAGACATAATGACTAACTAAATGTGTTTGTATTCTGGATGGGATCTTGGAATGAAAAAAAGACTGCCAGGTAAAAACTAACAACACCAAATAAAGCATGGAACTTAGTTATTAAGAAAACAATGTTTTTCCTTAGTTATGACCAATATTAAAAATGGGAAACTAGAGGGCTTGCTGGTTAGCTCAGTTGTTTAAGCACCTGCTTAGGCAAACTCAGTCAGGTGCAGGTGACTGTGGTTCAATCCCCAGCTCCACATGCCATACCTGATGGCTCTTATGGTAGCCTCAGCCAGAAAAAAAAAAAAAAGAAAAGAAAGAAAAAGTCCTTCTTAAAAATGAGAAACTAAAAATGAGGACACAGCCTGGGATAAGAGTGCTTACCTTGTATGTGCAAGGCCCTGAATTCCATTTCCAGGAATTAAAAAAGAAAAGGAAACTGGGTATAGGGTACATAGTAATTCTCTGTAACCTTTCTGTCTTATCACACTGTTTTTTTTTTGTTTTGTTTTGTTTTTAGAATTTTTAATCACACCGTTATTTATTTTAAATAAATTTAAAGTTATTGCCTTAAACAGACTGCTCTTAATGCTTAAGTCATTATAGTGGGTCGGACAAAAACAGAAATAGTTGATACTGTGCAAAACCTTTACATTGCTGCGGCGACTGACAACTATTGATTAACTTGCAATACCCAGCTGAGTTGAGCCATCCTGGCGCTGGGTGTGGGAGGCCCACCTGAGGACAGCTGTCAGCAGCATAAGCAGCAGAACTGGAGAGAAGTGAGGCCGCTAGGGAAGCTGTTTGGAGCTGTGGGGAAGCTACTGAAAACAGTTGGAAAAGCTATTAGGGGCTGTTGATTCTGCCAGAGGACCTTGGCACGTCAGTTTTCCTGATGAACTTGGCTGTTCTGATCAGAGAAGCCCAAGATTTCATTCTTACTAAGAATGGCTGTGGTTTTGAGGGTGCTCTGGTCCTCACTTGGAGCAATGCTTCTGGGCTGCAGAGGGGAAGATGGTGCACTGCTCATTCTCCCGGAGAAGCTCATGGCATTTTTTTTTTTTTTTTTTTTTTTTTATGGATTTGGTTGTTACAGGGTCTCACTACACTGCTCAGACTTATAGAGATTCTCCTGTTTTCCGCCTCCCCAGTGCAGGAAGTACAAGCGAATGCAACCATACCTGGCCTTGGTGGCTCAGTGCATCCAGGAGCAGGGGCAGCATGGCGTCTGGTGCATATTGGCTTTCTTGATGTGAACCTGGATTTCCTCACTGCCAGAGAAGCTTGGGATCTAATGCTGAGGATGGCTATGGTACTTTTCAGGGAGCTCTGGTTCTTACTTTGAGTGTCATCTCCTGGCTCCAGTGCAGATACCTTGGCCTGATGGCACAGATCCTTCACCCCTCTAGCACAGACTTTCTAGCTTCCACCACTGACCTTTGGGCTTTCCCAGCGCAGATCTGTGAAACAGGCCTGCACGAGGCATTGTCATGGGCTCTAGGCCCCCAGCTGGAACTGTGGGAGCCATTGTCATGAGCGCTAGGTCTTCAATGGCATTCAAGCCCTCAGCTGGTTTCTTTGGTCTTTAATGTGTTGAC
Source organism: Myocastor coypus (assembly GCA_004027025.1). NCBI lineage: Eukaryota > Metazoa > Chordata > Mammalia > Rodentia > Myocastoridae > Myocastor > Myocastor coypus. The sequence continues at coordinate 59,863 of PVJA010004495.1, read as the reverse complement.
AGATTTCCCACTTCTTTTTTATATATATGATTCTTTGGGTGACTATTATAAATAATCTTATAAAATATGTGTCCTATATTGTATTGCTGCCCTTGCAAAACCCAAAACCAGAGCAATTGAGGAACAGTTTAAGCCATTAAGCAGAAAACTTTTCTCTAAGTTTGAGGCTGCTCAAACTTTAGACTAACTCAAAATTGTACTACTAGTCATAGTAATAAAAATTCCACTCACATTTTGAAGTCAACAAATTTTAAGTAGTTTTTAAGTAAATATATTGGCAGTACATTACTGAAACACTTCAGTATAGTTTGAAAAGAAGACTGTAATCATACATATTTTGAGAAAGTACACTGGAAAGCTCCCTATCAACCATATAATAAGGTTCAAAATTACAGTAATTTGGGTCTACATTGGTGATTGTTCCAAGAGATTTGGAAATATCAAAAGCCAAATAAACAAGCCTGCCCACCAGATGAGGTGGCAAACACACTCTCGGAGCATAAAACAAGGGGATCACAAGTTTTAGCCTGGTCAAGGCAATTTGGGGACTTAGTGAGAGCCTGTTTGAAAAAAATATATATATACATATATATAATTATATACTATATATACTACTGGAAAAGAAAATTATCCTAATATTTCTTAATACCCTGAAAAGGATTTTAAAACAACAAAATCTGCTGGCAAATAAAAGGAGACAGTTGAGCAGAAAATTTATAAAGGATGGATACAGGCAATCCACTGAAGAAAAATCAAAACTACTAATACTTAAAAAAGAAAAATGAAAACAGGACAATTTTTAAAATTTAGTTTTAGTACAGTGTCTACAAAATCTACAGGGTCTCACTATATAGATTAGACTCACAGTGATTCTCCTGTTTTCTCCTCCCAAATGCTGGGATTACAGGTGCACTCCACCATACTGTGTCAGCATGCCCCAAGGGCAAGGCCGGCACAGCAGGCTGGGGATAGAATCTTGGCCTTTTCTGCCTAAGCAGGCACTTTAGGCTGCTGAGCTATCTGGCTGGCCCCAAATTTTTTTCAAAAAAATTTAAAAAAGAAAATGTTATGCCATATTACACCAAGACAAGTAGCAAAAATTTAATAATTTGATAACACTAACTGCTGGAAAGGATATGCCGAAACTGGAATTGTTTAGCTATATCCTATAAATACCTTATAAAAGAAGAAAATATGTCCATCCTAAAACTCAGAAATTTGACAACCAAGCATACAACCTAGAGAAACTGGAATGTTAATGAGGCAACAATTGTAACAGACAAAAAATGAAAACAATCTAAATGATAATCGTTAACAAATGCATTTGCTAGAACACTGGCACTTTAAAGTGCCAGTTTCAAGCAACTCATGTAAATAAATTCATTTTTTAAATAAACTCATTTTTATAATAACCTTATCAGATAAGACATTTCTACCTATTAGCAAGATAAGGACACAGACACCTGCAAAAATTACTTAAGGCCACAAAACTATTAAGTAACACATACAAGATTCACAGCTAGGAGGTTTGGGTCCAAAGCCTACACACTGTAAAAACATTAAAGTAATGCCATGTACAGTGACTCCTCAGTTCACAAATTTAATGCTTTCCATGTTCCTGGTCACAGAACTGGATGAGAACCAAATCAAATTTGATGATTAGTTTCAATGTTGGCCTTATGGGAAATTTGATTTGGTTCTCATCCAATTCACTTTGCAACCAGAAATATGGAAAGAATTAATGAACCCAGGTACCACTGTGTACATAGTTTATAAATCAAGAAGAGATAAAAAGAAGGATGAAATTGCAAACAAAAAGAGACTTCAACTTCAAGTCAAATACAAAGTTCTGTATCTCTTTGTTTTTAGAATTCAGTGTAATAACCATGATACACATAGTTGTATTAAATATATATGAAACAAAAATGAAATTTGTTAGCATTTCATTTTAGGTTTAATAGGTGTATACTAGTTTCATAGTTTCATTTTTAATATTTCAAAATAAAAAGCATCATCTGTGAAGCAACATTACAACATTTTTTAACTTAAGAAATAGCTCCATTTCAGCTTTTACTTGAAAACAAAAGCAAATAAGCACTGAGTTTATATATGCATATATACTTTAACATATGTATATATACTATCCACATATACATATGTATGTATCTCCATATACATATGGAAAATGAATTGTTACACAAGAGAAGAAAGTATACCAGAAAGGCTATCTCTTCCTTACCATACTTTCCTAGTCTTCATGACCCATTATTTTTAGTTAAAATAAAGTATGACATCAACAGAAAAACCATAGTGACAGCTCCTTTTCCCTTGATAGTTCTCTTATTTTGTACTTGTTTCTGATTTTTAACAGAAAGAAGCAAGAAGGAACCAAAAAGGGTCACATATTCTAAAAATAATAACCACAGATGAACATATATACAATCTTACTAAATATACATACAATCAAAACATGTTCCAAAAAGTTATACATAAGTTGGTTGTCTGGAACTCAAAAACATGATTGCACTAAGTATTTTACAAGGGGATATGAACACTGGGAAAAAAGATAACTACCCAAGTATTAGCAGCAAAACAAAAAAACAGAGTACACACAATGAACCAATGTCCCTCACTCCCAAATAAAAAGCATTCTCCAGCAGTTTTGAGGACAGAAACCACATTTTATTTACCTTTGTATCCTCAGTAACTAGGAAAATACTAGCATAAACAATAAACATAAACATTCCCAGACTGTTGCCTACGGACTGATAAAGTACTGAGGAAAGGTGAGGAGAGGAGTACATCAATAGGTGGCACTGTCAACACAGAACCATTGCACAAGAAGCAGGCAGAAAAGAGTGGAGAGAAGCAGTGTGCACTGATGTAAAAGGTCTGCAAACAAGATATAATCAAACACTACGGTGAATTATTAATTCTTTAAAAATATATGACAGTAGCTGGGAGTGGTGGTACACACCTGTAATCCCAGCACTTGGGAGGCTGAGGCAGGAGGATCGATGTGAGTTCAAGACCAGCCTGGGCTACAAAAGTGAGCCTAAGGCCAGCCTGAACTGCATAGCGAGACCCTGTCTCAAAACGACAAGAAAAACTACAGTAAAAGACACACTGCCATTAATCTCCCTCAAAGTCTTCCCCTCACTTTGAACACACTTATCCAGTCACTGTCACTTCTGAAGCGGTACTGGAGGTTTTCTTTTGTATGTATCTTTAGTTGTGCTGTCCTGATGTGTTTAGTCAATTCAAAACATTTACTTTATGGTCACTTGGGCTTCCACAAAGAACCAGAAGTTCCACAGTGCCAGACTGTATTGCCTCTCCACTGGACGCCTCTGGCCAATGGCACCCACCATATTTCTTATCATAACATGTAAGGACAATCATTAAAGAGGACTTCCAGAACTACTGCAGAAAGTGCTAAGAATGAAGGGAGTGTTTGAAAAGAGGGAGAGTGTTTTCAGGATATTAACTATAAAATTTTTACTGCAGAATTTTTAATTTTCACCATATTGGTCAATTACATCTCATATGTAAAACTATCATAAAATTGCAATTGGAATGTTTCTATTTTGTGTACAGCAAACATCCCCCACACATTGGGGTTTTTTTTGCTAACAATGAATCATAAGATGGTCTCCCTGTTGAAGTACTAATTTTCAGTATTTCCTACTATAATCCCTGCAAATATTTTAATGAATTTTTTGTATCAAAACGCTATCACCCAAGATAATACCTGTTAATATTTCCTGTCAGTTCTTCCTATCATTTATATGTGATGTTGTAATACCATACATAGTCTGCCAAAAAAGCACACATCAAGTAAAGTAAAAAGTTTTAATACTAAATTTATTATCATGAAATGAATACGTTTTCTGTGGCCTCTAAAACTACAGAAGGTGCTCAAAGTGATGATCATTATCTTCCAGACATATATTACTATGGCAAGCTGCTGAAGTGCATATACTTTTTTTGAAGACTCTCTTCATGATTTTCCTCTCAACATTACTTATTTTCATACCAGTACATTTTCAAAATATGATTTTAACAGTTAGTTCTACCATGTAATCATTAATTTCACCATTCCGTCATAGAGTATTTTTTTAAAAACATATATTTGATACAAGGTCTTATGCATATCAGACTCATACTGATCCTCTTGCCCTCAGCCTCCCCAACGCTGCCATTATAGGCCAATACATCCACATCTGGTCTCCCTGGCCAGCTCAGGGCACGAGAGGGCGGGGCTGGCATGGCCTGTGCTGTGGGGGACTGAACACTGGTTCTGGTGCTTACCTAAGCAGGTGCTTAGTCCACTGAGCTACCTTGCAGGCTTTACATAGGGTACTTTGATGATCAAAGTTTTTCACTATTATAAAATCCTATGTAGGGGGTCTGGCAGGATGGCTCAGTGGTCTAAAGCGCCTACTTAGGAAAGCTTGGGCGGCTGCAGGGACTGCAGTTCGATCCCCAGCACCACATGCTGCGCCAGCCCTGCCCTCAGGGCAGGCTAAGCTGGCCATAAAAATAAATAAATAAGCAAACAAAACTTATGAAACAAGAAAAATAAATAAATAAATAATTCATTAAAAAATCCTATGTAAATTAATGGCTCCTTAAAATGTAAAGTTCTACACTGTGTTTTTAAAATTCAAATAATTATGGTATACAATCATAACATATGATTTGACTTATCTTCTCTGTTCAATAAATTCTACTGAACAAAAGAAATCAATCTAAGGTATCACAAGAACAGGACGATTATTACAAGACACAAAAGGAAGCTAACTTAGTTATGTTTTCTTCAGCTACTCTCTTTTACCTCTGGTAGGAAAAAGTTTCATAAAGGTAAGTCTCTGACATCAGAGAAGGCAAAAATAGCAAGTCAATTTCCCTGCTGCAGTCACTTATGCTTTCTACTTTGTATAAGGAGCCTTTACTTTAAGAATGGCGGACGTCAATACCTTACAAAAACTAGAGTTTCTGTTAAGTAGAATATATAGAAAAATGGTACTAACAAAAGAACATGTAACTATCACACAATAGGCAAATAGGTTTCTTCTATTACTCTGCCATAACTTTTGAATGAATTAATATCATTCTGTTCCCTCTCTCTTATGGCCTTCCAATTATACTAAATATTATTCAAGCAGCCAGAAGCAGAATAACAGTTCCAGGAACTTAAGAATCAATAACTAAACTAGAGGCAAATCATGTGGAAAATTTCAAAACAATCGGCATAGCTTCTTGGCTCTCCTGCACAATCTATATTGCTTTACCAATTTTCAAAACTGTAAATTTGTGTACATAAGCTTAAAATTCAAAACAAAATTTACTCATTTAGTCCTAGTTTTGGCTTGGTGTCAAGACCAAGTTGACTTCATTAATATTCTGATAAAATTCCACAGGGAAGTAAGTCTGTGTTTAAACATTCGGAAAAAGAAAATTATGTAACATACATGATAGTATGTACTGTTCTAAATTCCTGAGAGCTCTAGCTCAAGAAAAAATTGTGAACATGAATTAAAACTTGCCTTAAATGTTTATTGCCCCCCAAACAAAACAAAGTTCCCATAAAAGAAGCCAAATATATTTTATTAAAATGCAAACAGGGTTTAATAGCTTACAATTTTGCACACTTAAGATTTCAGAAGTGGAATCCAGAACTATTACAAACAGAAACTGAATAACTTTCCCCGAAGTCTTTACTTATTACCTAATCTTAGTTCCCCCACAGACTACTTTTTATAATCATCTCAAATGTCCTACAATAGATTAGTGTAACCCGGGCTACGCTGTTTACAGGTGTCTGTGCCTCCGCCCGAAAGGAAAGAAAAGGTAGAAGCAAGCAGAAAACAAAATGGGATTATACACAGACTGCCAAATAAAAACTTGTAATCTTTAAAGACTTTTTATACACGGGCTTTTTTCACTAATGTATAACACATTTTAAAGAATAACGTTCACATTAATACAATCTCTGCCCTCACGACTCTCTGACTGGCTGACACGCGATTTCTCCCCAAATAAATAACACTCCTGTTGACTGACGCTTGTCCTGTCGTTGCAAACAAGACATAACTGTCCTGTAAAACAAAAATCTCTCTCTCAGGCTCCAGGGCGTTACTAGACGTTTGAATTAAAAAGCACACTGGAACAACAGCAAAAATCTTCCAGCACGTCTGTCACTGAAAAGCACGATCATGAAAAAGCTGTCGCTGCGACCCAATTTTAGGTCACAGCCTTTTCTTTCTTGTGCTTTGGTCTCCCCACCCGGATTGCTATAAACTTCAAAAGGAACGGTGGTAACGTGGAATCCTCTTCTCCTTCCCCGTGCAAAGCAAAACAAAACAAAAAACTGGCCAACTTGGACGCTGGCCGGCTCACGCGGAACCGGTGCCCTCCCGGGCCAAGAGGGCGGGGAGGACGGCAGGGAGGAGAGGCGGCCCGGGCTCCCCGCTCCTCGCGGAGACGCGGAGCAGGTGGGATTCCGGGAAGCCACCGCCGACTTACGTAACCAGCTTGTCAAACCCAGTGCCAGGTCCTCCCCCTCTCCCTGCCCCCATTACCCAAACAACAACAGCCCCGGGCCAGCTCCGAATGGGAAACCTGGACCGAGAACCCCGGAGCCCCCCACACACCGGCGCAGCTACGCCGTGCCACCCCGGGCGGCGACAGCCCGCGAACGAGGTCCGGCTTTGAGGAGCCTCAGGCGGAGGTCGCGACTGTCCGCGCCCCCGGCTGTCCCTCCACGGGGCCGTGACAGCTTCCCACGCCGCGGCCGCCCACGTCGCCGCCCCTGCACTCACCTCCACCCCGGCCCCCGCCCGAACAGCGGGTCGGGCTCGAGCAGCGGCGCCAGACCCTTCTCACGCTCGGCAGCAGGACACGAGGGGCTGAATGCCGCGGCGCTCAGAGCCCGCTGAGCTCATCCCCAATCCGGCGCTCCGCCCTGCGCGGCACCCCCGCCCGCCCAGGCCTGCCGTCTCAGTCAGACGGGACTCCCCCACCCCTCGCGGTCGCTGCTGCCTCCGCCTCTTTCCCCGGCTCCAGCCGCGGTAGGCGCCACCGCTGGCGCCATCTTGGTAGTGACGCAAGGGAGGGGGCGGGGATCTCGCCCGAGAGCACCAATCGCAGGCCGCACCTGGCTGGAGGGGGCTGCAGAGGGCTGCGTAGAGGGTCTTGGGGTCCTAGCGCGGAGCTTGGAAAGGGCGGGGGAGATGGGCGGGGCTGAGCCCGGCGGGCTAGTGACGCGCGCGGTGTAGCTGGCGAAACGCGTCGTGGTTTCCCCTCCTGTCGGGAGATCCCGAGCCCGGGGAGGTCGTGCACGAGGCCTGCGCTGCCTCGCGCTGTCCTCCACTTCAGGGCGCGAGGATCCAGCCTGCGCCTACTGACCTGTTTCTGCCTTCCACCCGGTCTCTCCTGAGATTCATTTCTACCCAGCTCTCATCGCGTGGGGCTGAGCCGTCTCTGGTCCCCAAGGACACTCAGATTCAGCAGGCAACCCTTCGAGGGGTTAGCAACCACCTTGTGGGTTTCAGTTCCAAAATAGAAGGTCAGGTAAAACGGGGAATTCGGGGGGGGGGGGCGTGCTCCGAAAAGTACGTTGATAAAACACCAATTGTTGGCTGGAAGGTGTCCCTTACCTTGATTAATTGGATAAGGCCTACTTAAGCCCGACTGTGGCTCCACCGTGAATGGCTGTTGGCAAGTTGCCCCTGAAAAATGAGAATAATAAAGGTTGATTACTCCTACAGGGTTACTCCGAGCGTTAAATTCTGTAGTACCCATGCAGTGCTTAGCATAGTGCCTGAAGTACTGGATAAATGTTAGATATTATACCATGAACAAATGAAGGAAGTAATAAGCACTTGAAAATCCCTCTGGCTTCAAGTCAACATGTGCAGAATTGGCACTTATCCTTTTTAGTGGCCAGTCAGGTTCGTAGTTTTATGATCTATTTCCACTTCTTCCATTGTAGTTAGTTGGTCAGTCAGCAAACATGCAGTGAAACTTAGCACAGGGGACACAGGGATTCAGAAATAGAGTTGGAGTCTAGTGGGGAAGAGGGATAGTCAACCACACTTGGAAGGGTAATGGGCTGTAATGGTTATGTAAAGAATTCTGGGATAACCTAGACCAAAATGATTTTAAAAACCAGAGTGCTCAGGGGAAGACCCCTCTGAAGGAAGAACGGGAGTCAGTAATGGGAGAAAGGCCTGGAAAGTTGAGTAGGCAGAAGGAAAGACTGCTGTGTAATGAACCTGTGGCAGGAAAGCACTGGCCAGCTAGAGCTGAATGCAGTGCATGTGTGAAGGAAACCTAGGGTAATACTGGAGCATGGGTTCTACAGGATTAGGAAGACTTGAAGACATTGGCATGGTGGCGCAAACCTGCCGTCCTGGCACTCTGGGAGGCTGAAGCAGGAGAGTTCAGATTGAAGCTTGGGCAATTTAGTAACTCAGTGAGACACTGATTCAAAATAAAAGGAAAACGGTTGGGGATATGGTCCAGTACAAAGCTCTTGGGTTAACTCCCCATTACATAGAGCAAAAGATAAAATGTTTTGGTTTTATTCTGTCTAGTTGTCAGCAGAAGCCACTGAGAGCTTTCAAGCCAGGGCCAAGGGAATTAACAACAGTACACTTGCAGTATGGCATCTGTATTTCTATTTCAGCCAACATGTGGGCTAAAGAATTGGGTTCAAAGTTTTTTAAAAAAGGAATCTGTGGTTGAGTTTCTCCACCCTAAATTGGCTGACTTACATATTCCAGTCCACTCTTTTCTTACTGTTAAAAAGTGTGTCACATAACATTGTATGTGGCAAAGCATTTTCACTGAAAATATATATTTTTTAAGTTTTATTAAACTCCTGCTCTTCCCCTACTGGACATACACTTAGCCTCTTTTTGGTTTTAATAGTTGCTATATCTGATGAGTTCATTCCTCTTTGAGGAGTACTTTGGTGGATTAAAATATTTGAGCAGCAGCAAAAAGCACTTAAAAATGTGTAAATACAGTTTATACCACAAGGTACAAGTTAAAATACTAGACATACTTGCAAGAAAAGCTTGAAGAGTAGCTCTAAGATCTGTCTGAACAGTTTCAAATTTGAAGGTTTGTGGTTTTTTTTCTATCAAAGAAAATAGCTCCAAAAAGAATGATATGTGGAAGCAGTAGAAAACCAATAAGAAATATCTACACACTCAGGCAGTATCTTTACCCCAGACCCCTAGTAGTCCAATATCCTGGCTCCGTCCCTGGCCTGTGTCACTGGAGTCACAGCTACATTAACTTAAGCCCTAAACATGACTTGGGAAAGGCATTCTAACAATGGAGACACGAGCCAGATAGAAAAATGTGGCTTGTCAATTTTGGTCCCAAGCTATTCCTGAAGTGATGTCTTCTTTCACACCTGGAGCTCTTTCTGAGATGTTATTTTAGAATACTATGATTTAAATGATGCGTGAAGAAAGGCTATAAAACCAGTAAACATAGATAACACTGGAAGTGCAAGCTGTTATGCAGCTCAATTCCCTTGTGTCTGTTAAATCCAGGTATCTTAATTGTTATGTCACATGTTTGCCATGTCTTTTTTTTTTTTTTTTTAATGGCCAGCTCAGTCTGCCCTGGGGGTGGGGCTAGTGCCACGTGTAGTGCCCAGGATCTAACCATGGTCCCTGCAGTTGCCTAAGCTTGCCTAAGCAGGTGCTTTAGACCACTGAACCTTCTTGCCAGCCCTGCCCATGTCTTTAATGAAAACCTGAAACCTGGAAGTAATCCTCAATATGTATACTGCAGGACTTTCTCCTTAGTGAGAAAACCTTCTACCAGGAATTAATGAGCTTTTAGAAACTGGTTAGATGTGTCCAAAGGCAGAAAATGCTTTGCCACAATGCATTCCTTGTGAAACAGCATTAGAGTGACATCATAGCGTAATCCGTGGTGGAAATTTATTAGCCACATGGTCACATCATCAGTTTATTCCTTAAAAAGACCAATCTGGTGAAATTCTTGAAAGATGATGTAGCCATACAATTTGCAAGATTACTAGAAAGAAATGTTGTGTTAGCAATGACGTTGTAAGCCTGATGCTTGAGAGGTTGGCCCAGGACAGGGAGGCTGTGACGGCTCTGCCCTTCCGTGGCCACTGAGGAATCATCTTTGACTCAGCGCTTTTCCATCACTTTGAAAATGTTTGCTTGTCAACAGTCTCAAGGCAGTGATCTCACCTCTTTAATTTGCAAAGTTATGTTTAAATAATGTGTCTGGTTAGCTGTCATTGTACACAGTCAAGTAAAAACACCCCCCTTTCTTTAAGAGGTAAGACAATATTTTCATAATTTAGCAAAGTCACTTTGGTCAGCATTTATATATCAAATCTTGTGACAAGCCTAGAAGCCACACACTGATAGTCCACAAACCCCTGAGGCAGTAGTCATGCACCCAGGCATATAGTTTTACTAAAACTCACACTCACTCGACATATAAACTTGGGCACCAGGGGGATTTAAAGCTGATTTTGAAGATCAAAGGTGGCCAGAGAAAGTGACATTTCAACCAACCATGAGAGAACCTAGGCTTTCTATAAGATGAGGATATTGAGTTTGGGGCTGAGGGTGCTATAAGGCAGAAATTTATTTTATTTTTTCTTCTACTGTGCATCTTTATAATAGATGTAATAAGTGAAACAGATGCCCATAAACCATTCCAACACTTTGACTCTCTTTGGGAGTGGCCAGAGGTTCAAATAATTTGGAAGGATGGATATCTGTGCCGACATGCAGAAAATATGAGTCAGCTGCTTTCATCTCAGCACTCTCGGTGCATCCTGCATACTCGGAAAACATGAAGCCGAACAGCTGAGACACCATCTTTTCCTTTTATTGATTGACCCCGACATGCATCTCCAAGAGTAGACAACAAGGACACTCTGTCTATTGTCCAGGCTCAAGGAACCCTGCCAGCAGAGGGAAACACCTGCAATTGGAAAGAATAAACACCAACAGATTTTGTGTTTTCTGCACAATCCTGCAGAATACAAGCAGACACATGGGAAGTTTATGCTCCTCTTCAGGGTTGTGTATTTAACTGACTCCAGGTTTCTCTACAAGTGTACTTGAAACTCAGCATTTTCAGACATGAGCTCATTATCTTCAACACAAACCTGATACTCCCATATTTAACTTATTGAGTAGTAGCTACAGTCAAATCACAAAAGTCTAAACCTCTGGGTCATCAACTTCTCTTTTTCTTTCATTTTTTGACACCTAACCAACTTGATTACTTCCTTACCATCGATAATGTTCTGCTCTGCTTCTCCTTTCCCATACCCCAACCTAATTCATTTTTATTTTATCTGAAATTTTGCAGCAGTAAGATCTAACTGGATTTATATTTATTTATTTATTTATTTATTTATTTATTTATTTAGTCTTTTTGAGACAGGGTCTTGCTATGCAGTTCAGGCTGGCCTTGAGCTCACTTTTGCAGCCCAGGCTGCTCTTAAACTCACACGAATCCTCCTGCCTCAGTCTCCCAAGTGCTGGGTACACAGGTGTGCGCCACCACGTCTGGCCTAATTGGATTTCTTGTCTCTTGTTACTCTCTTCTTTAATCTGTCTGTCCCTGTGTTGCTGAGCTGATCCTTCTAAAAGAGAAAGATATTAATTGTTACAGTTTGAAGTTTAGTTAGAGTCCTCCCTCCTTTCTGTTCTCCTCGGAAAGATCATCAATGTCGGGTTTTTTGTTTTGTTTTGTTTTTTGTCATGCTTGCCAGGCAGGCACTGTGCCATTGGGCTAAATCCCTAGCCCCATCAATGTCCACTTTTTTTTTTTTTTTGGTGGTACTAGAGATTGAACTCAGAACCTTGGACTTCCCAGCCAGGCAGTTATTCCACTGAACTATCTTCCCAGACCCCCAGTGTCCACTTTTGATGCTACCTAGAGGAGCTGGGCATTAAGCTCCTGCCTCTTTTCTTAGCCCCTCTCAAACTCATACTACAAGATTCTTTTTTGTGAGGCCGGTATTGGGGATTTGTAAAATTTTTACTCATATGTTTGCAATACATAATGACTGCAGCCATCTTGGGGAATTGGCACATGTAAATCTTACATCGTGTCATTCTTTATTTGTTTATTCACTCATTTTTATGGCCGGCTCAGCCCGTCCTGAGGGCAGGGCTGGCGCAGCATGTGGTGCCAGGGATCGAACCATGGGCCCTGAAGCCACCCGAGCTTTCCCAAGCAGGCGCTTTAGACCACTGAGCCATCCTGCCAGGCCCCCATCGTGTCATTCTTACCCTGCACAACCCTTTCCTAGATTCCCTGGTCCTGAGGATTGAGCCCAGAGCCTCGTGCATGCTAGGAAAGTACTCTAGCCTTGAGTTACACTTTGCCCTTTCAAAACAAAAAAAATACACATTTTGAGATAGTATCTCATTAAGTTGTCCAAGATGGTCTTAAGCTCACACTTCCCTAGCCTGAGCCTCCAGAGTAGTTGGGATCATATGGACGTGCCCTGTACCTGGCACTGCAAGGGTGTTACCTGGGAGAAGGCATTGAAGCCTTTGCAGCCCACGAAAGTTTCACGTACATGTGCCTACCAATGGATGAGTGAGTTATAGCAAGGACAAAATTAATTCAGAAAGAACAAAGTGGTGAGCTTTTCAAGGTTTGGTGAATCATAGACTTTTAATAGTAAACACTTGATCTCGCAATCCTCTTGTAAGGTGTTTTCCTTATTAACTAGTCTCCGCAGGCTATTTTAAGCCCCTTAGTGTCAGCATCATTTTGCTGTCTGTTAGACATAGATATCCTCCCTCTACATTCTCCATTCCTCGCCCTGCATTTTGTTTTGTTTTGTTTGGTTGGTTTTTGTATTTTGTGCAGGATCTCACTACACAGTGCAGATTCATAGTGATCCTCCTGTTTTTAGCCTTCCCAAGCGCTGGGATTACAAGCACACTCCATCTTTCCTGGACTTATGCGCCAGCTCAGCAAGCCCAGAGGCAAGGCCGGTACAGCATGTGGTGCTAGGGATTGAACCCCAGCCCCTGCGCTTGCCTAAGCAGGCACTTAGTCCATTGAGCTGTCTCACTAGTTCCCAACCTCCACATTTTCATGTGTGGCTGCAATTATTTTAACAGCATCTTTAATAAACACAGCCTTGTTGGTTTAATAGATTTTTTTCAATGTTGTAATGATAATTTCCTTAGTGTAAAATTATGATAAAAGGGAAAGAGAAAAGGAAGAATTAAACTGGGGTGAAGCTTCTGTCTCAATGTACTGGAACCAGGATGGGTAAAGGCTTTGAAGGTTGGCCCAGTAGGTGATGCCGTCTGGAAAATAAAGGATGGAACAGTCTAAGATAACCCCAGAATTGTTGATATCAAGTTGCTCAGAGCATGTAATGCTTCTGGTCATTTTCAACTAACTAGATGTTAAAAGAGAATGGGAAAAATAGTATCTTTATGAAGACACAGATAGCATAGCCTTCCATTTCATATTTTCACATAAAGTTAGGCTGTGTTCACTACCAAACTAGGGCCAAGAGTTAAATTAGTAAAGACAATTAGCAGTGATCATCACAAAGGAAAATGCCAAGGGTGGAGTTCGAGTAATGTGCGTGGCAGTTGGACAAGAGCAGGCCTGAATGAACTGGGTTAAAGAACCACTGGGGGAAGGGGGGGCAGGCAGAGAAAATGGGCACAAAATTTAGCATCTGACCCTCATCATAGGGGCTTTATGAGACTGTCTATCTTAAGTTGATATCTCTTGGAGCACAGCACAGGCTTTGTATATATGAAGTCTCAGTGGTCATCCAGGGACCCACTTCATCTTCAGAATAGTGACTTAGTTGCCCACTTTGGATTTCTCCAAAGTCTCATACACCCATTAGTCTGAAATGAGCTGGGCTAGAATCCAGCTTTTCAGATTCTTTGTTCTTGACATCCTGTGTTACACATATACAGAGCAGAATTCACCACTAGTGATTCCCAGTGAGGTAAGCTAGGCACATGGGAGAGTCCATATCAGACAAGAAGAAACTGAACTCAGGAAGGAAAATTAAGTTTCCCAAGTTAGATGGCTGAACTTGAGCTGAGGCCAGGCCTCATAATCCCCGGGTTCAAAGGCTTTTACCAAAGAGACCAAGGAAACCCCATGTGTCTAGGCATAGAATTTATTCCTTCCATCTATAGGTAGTTTGTGTTGAACTGTAGTATATAGTATACTTTGCCAGGTCCCATAGAAAAGATCACAAGATTATAGTTTCACTTTGCAAAATTAGATTAATCTTTTCTTTTTTTGTCTTTTTGAGACAGGGTCTCACTATGCAATTCAGGCTGGCCTTTAGCTCACTTTTGTAGCCCAGGCTGGTCTCAAGCTCACACCAATCCTCCTGCCTCAGCCTCCCAAGTGCTGGGATTATAGGGGTGTGCCACCATGCCCAGTGGTTTATCTTTTGCAAGAGAAATTAGATGCTCTCTAACTATCAGTGAAACACATGTCTTTTTAGTGGTTAATAAACTACTGAAAAATAAGCCTTCAATAAAGTATTAGAAATGTTATGCTATAATACTGGAAATATTGTAGGATGGGCTTCATTTGCTCTCTATGAAGAATCAATCAGAAAGGTAAACACTAAAGGAGTCTGCCAATACCACAGCATAGACTCCGATCAACTGGAACTCTCAGGCTCTGCTAATGAAAAGAAACATCAGATAACTCTATTTTGGACAGGACTGTAGAAATATTTTAGTATATTTAAAAATATATATTTATATACACAAGTATATATACGTATACATATACATATATCCTTTTCTGTACATATATTCTAATGCAATTTACTCCAAACTGTGATTCATGAGACCATTAGTGAATTATGAAATCAAGTTTGTAGCTATAACAGATTTTAAGACTGTCTCATTGTGTTATCCAGGCTAGCCTCAAATTCCTGAGTGCAAGAGGTCTTCCTACTTCAGTGGGAAGTTGGGTGGAACTACAAGCTATGGGTCACCATGTCGGGCTTAATTTTTTTTAATTTAATTTAATTTAT
The DNA here is from genome assembly GCA_004027025.1 of Myocastor coypus. Lineage (NCBI taxonomy): Eukaryota > Metazoa > Chordata > Mammalia > Rodentia > Myocastoridae > Myocastor > Myocastor coypus. The sequence goes on along the minus strand of PVJA010004495.1, from coordinate 44,787 downwards.
TTAGTATTTTAGGGAAGGGTCTACAGGGTGTTCAGGGTCTCACTACTAGATCAGACTTGTAGTGATCTGCCTGTTTACAGCCTCCCAAGAGCTGCGATTACAGGTGCACGCCACCACACCCAGTCTCAGTTGAGGTCTCAGCTTGCCCAGGGGTGGGGCTAAGGCTCAGGAATCAAATCCCTGGCTCTTGTGTTTGCTTGCAGGTACTTTAATCATCTGAGCTGTTTGGCCAGCCCTTCAATTTTTTTTAAAATGAAATAGAAAAGGATGTATCAGACCAATGAATTGTTATGCATGTACACACACACGCACACATATATTAAATGTCATGGCGTGCCACCTTGGTTCTCCTTCTCCAAGATGGAAGCGTTTATTCTTCCAGCTTCCAGGAGTTTTGGCAGCCAACAGCTTTTAGCTGAGTCCCTCTCTGGACTCTCTCCAGGAAGAAAGCTGTTTGTCCAAGGTCACTTCCTCTTTCTGGGTGAAGCTGCATCCAGGAACTGGTCAGTGCAGTTATATGAAGGCCTGATCCCCTGGCCACATGGAAATAATCTGCACAGTCCCCCCCAGCCAATGCAAGATAGCCGCTTCACCACAGCCCAGCTCCTCCCTGTGCCTGTTCCCGCCTCTTTCACTTCGCTATACATGTGGATCCTGGGAGATTTCTCAGTAAACATCCTGCGTATGATTCTCTGTCTCAGAGTTTGCTTCTCAGGCAGCATAGCCTGTGATGACAGGTAATTGTGCGCATGCATAAGATCCAGATGTAAAAGTTTTCCCTCTTAACTACTGACCACAGAAGCTTGAAAACCTCTGCATCTAGAGGATCTTGCACATCTGCACAAGGAGACACGATTAGGACATCCACTATGTATCGCTCACTGTAATCTCAATTAAAAAAAAAAAATGAGACACTCATCAGTGAGTGACTGATGGGGTGGTGCGTGGTGGAATACTATGCAAGGCTCAGCGAGATCTACTAAGGTCTCAGTCACTTCTCTTGTCACTGGGACAAAACGTCTAACACCCTCCATTTGGGAAGTTTATTTTGGTGCACAGTTTCGATCTATCCTGGGCCTTTGTCAGCCAAGGCAGGAAGGCATAGGAGGAGGTCTAGTGGCTGAAAGCTGAGGCCGCCATGGTACCCAGGAAGTAGAGAGAGAAGAGGGGAGGAACTGGCGATAGTCCTTCGGTGTCACATCCCCCCTGACCTGCCTTGTGCAGCCAGGCCAGTTATATTGCCCAGATCATTCAATCACCTTCCAAAAATCCCACACACAAGCCCAGGAGGCTCTTGGGGGACATCTGGATATAAACCCTAACAACTAACACCTATCAACATGGACTACTCTTGACTACAAACTCAGTTGCCAACTTCAGGCCAGTGGTTACCTGTAGAAACGGGCTTGGGGTTTCAACCGGAGCACTCTAGTGCTTAAACAAATCTAAGTGAGTACAAGAAAATTATAGATGTTTTAAATTTATATGAGTATGTGGCATTTAAAAAAAATTTCTGGGGCAGGCCAATAGCTCAGTGGATTAAGGAGCCTTCAAGTGCCGGGCGTGGTGGCGCATGCCTGTAATCCCAGCACTTGGGAGGCTGAGGCAGGAGGATCGGTGCGAGTTCGAGACCAGCCTGGGCTACAAAAGTGAACTCAAGGCCAGCCTCAACTGCATAAGGAGACCCTGTCTCAAAAAGACAAAAAAAAAGGAGCCTTCAAGTAGGCCCAGGGGCCTGGGGTTTGATCCCCAGGCCTGCCACTGAGACGGCAATTGAGTCTGGGCATGGTGCCATGCGCCTGTAATCCCAGCTGTTGGGAGGCTATACACAGAGGGATCACTATGAGTCTGATCTAGTAGTGAGATCCCAAACACCCTGTCCCTGTAGGCCCTTCCCTAAAATACAAAAAAAAAAAAAAAAAAAAAAGTTTATTAGGGACTGGTAAGACAGCTCAGCAGTCTAAAGTGCCTACTTAGGCAAGCTTAGACAACCACAGGGACCGCGGTTCGATTCCCAGCACCACATACTGTGCCAGCCCCACCCCCAGAGCAGGCTGAGCCGGCCATAACATAAATAAAGTTTTTTTTAAAAAAGAAATTTCTGTATGCTAAAGTATTTCAAGGGTCAGGGAGACAGCAGCATAAGCAGCTCCCTGGAAAGAACAAAGTCCTGAGTTCAATCCCTGGTACCAAAAATAAATAGGTCTGGCCAAATAGCTCATCAGATTAAAGCACTTGCAAGCAGACTCAGGGGCCAGGGGTTCAATCCTCAGGCCTTCGGTGCTGGCTCCACCCGTAGGGCACATGGAGACAGCAGTTGAGACTCAGCATGGTTGTGTGTACCTGTAATCCTAGCTCTTGGGAAGCTATGAACAGGTGGCTCACTAGGAGTCTGATCTAGTAGTGAGACCCTGAACATGTTGTAGATCCCTAAAATGCAAAAATAGATAAATAAATAGATGAAGTGTTCCAAAATTATATTTCATTGAATGAATCATCACTGCTGAGTATCTACACATGAAAGCAAGGCATTTTTAACTTTATCCTTCTATCAGGAAGCTGCAAAATGACAGTTAACATGGCCACTTCCTCTTATACAACCAAGTTGGCCAGAATTTAATGATTCATGGGATGTAAATATTTTAATTATAACTATTTGGCTCACTTACTGTACATTATTTTTTCTTCAGTTTTCATTATTACTAACTTGTCTGAGGCCAGGCATGGTGGTGCACACCTGTAATCCCAGTCTTGAGAGGCTGAGGCAGGAGGATCCATGTGAGTTCCATACCTGTCTGGGCTACAAAAGTGAGCTCAAGGCCATCCTGAACTGCATAGTGAGACCCTGTCTCAAAAAGACAGAAAAACAAAAAAACTTGTCTGTAGGGAGGACAAAACTAGATTTTTTTAGGAAATCATCAACCCTTCTGATATTCTCTTTGAACAGCAATGCAATAATTAAGCAGTGTAGATCCCTGTGTGAAAGAGGCGAACACATCTTCATAATTTTCCACCATGATAACACTTCATGATAACGTTTTGTGATTCTTTTCATTGATTCATTTCATTTTAAGGTCAGGTTTATTCAAGTATAATTTGCCTATCGGAAAATTCACTCCTTTGAAATACAGAGTTTGATGAGCTTTAGCAAAAGTTTATCATATGAACCCCCACAGTAATCAGATACTGAACATTTCTGTAACCTCTAAAGTTCTGTCATGTCCCTTGCTAACAATTCCCCCAACTTTCCTGCTCTTCAACCATGCATTGAATTTTATTCCCATAATACTAATTTTTTCAGGTTAACAAGCACATATAATCATGGAATATACCACCTCTTGAGGTGGGTTCTTTTGTTTTTGTGGTACTAGGGATTGAGCTCAGGACCTTAACCTTGCCAGGCACGTGCTTAAGCCACTAAGCTATCTGCCCTGCCCAGCCCTTCATTGTTTTTATTTTTAATTTAATTTTTTTTTTGTTACAAATATTTTGGGCTCTTGGGATTCACCTGTGTTGCTTGGTGCATGCATCAGTAGTCTGCTCCTTTTCATTGGTGAGCAATATTCCATTGTCTGAGTACACTCCAATTTTTTAACCCATTTTCAAATTGACGGACATTTAAGATATTTCCAGTTTCAGGAGATTACAAATAGAACTTCCATAAACAGTGCGTACAAATTTTTGTATGGAGCCAGGCCGTGGTAGTGCATACCTGTAGTCCCAGCACTTGGGAGGCTGAGGCAAGAGAATCAATGTGAGTTCAAGACCAGCCTGGGCTATAAGAAGTGATCTCAAGGCCAGGCTGAACTACATAGCAATACCCTGTCTCAAAAAGACCAAAAAAAAAAAGGTATGGAAATACTTCATTTTCCTTGGCTAAATATCTAGGAAGCAAGCTTGCTGTGTCCTATGATAAGAGTTTATATAACTTTAGAAGATATTGTCAAACGTTCTTAAAGTACTCATACCAAGGTGAATATTCTCACAGTATGTGATATGACAGTTCTAGTTGGTCACTTGGTTTAAACTTATTTTGATTGGATTACTCTGTGTGTGTGTGTGTGTGTGTGTGTGTGTGTGTGTGTGTAATTTTTAAAGCCCGTAAAATCAGTATGTGATAATAGGTCATTGTAGTTTTACAAAATATAGCAAAAAAGTACAGTGAATGCTTAAAATTTAACAACTGAGGGCCCGGCAGAATGGCTCAGTGGTCTAAAGCGCCTGCTTGGAAAAGCTTGGGTGGCTTCAGGGACCGCGGTTCAATCCCGGGCATCACATGCTGCGCCAGCCCTGCCCTCAGGGCAGGCTGAGCCAGCCATAAAAATGAGTGAATAAACAAGCAAAGGTTGTGAAACAATAAATAAATAAATAAATAAATAAATAAATAAATAAATAAATAAATAAATTTAACAACTGACTATAATACAAGACACATTGTCCTTAGTCCTCAAAATGCTTTGTTTGTCCTTGAATGCATTTATCCCAAAGTTTCTTGGAACTTTCTGCTGCTGGTCTGCAAGTTCTTTTTTGTGAGTGTTTTTAGTTGCCTTGCCATGGCTGCCTTAGTGTCCTGAATCAAGTCAAAACATTTACCTTACAGGGTCATTTTATTTTTTAATCTTTATTTATTTATGTTATGGCTGGCTCACCATGCCCTGAGGGTGGGGCTGGTGCAGCATGTGGTGCCAGGGATCGAACCATGATCCCCATGGTTGCCTAAGCAGGCTCTTCAGACCACTGAGCTTTCTTGCCTGCTCCTACAGGGTCATTTTTACTTTGAGGAAGAGCCACAAGTTGCATGGTGCCAAATATAGGGATAAAGGTGAATGAAGATACACTGTAATGTATTTATGTGAGAGAAATTTCCGCAAGTATTTGATCAGTGACAGTGCTTAAATTAAAACATTTATTACATGGACCAGGGAGATAGCTCAGGGGCACAAGTGCCTGCCTGGCAAGTGCAAGGTCCTGAGTTCTGCAAAAAAAAAAAAAAAAAAAAAAAAA
>PVJA010004495.1:0-39683 GCA_004027025.1 Myocastor coypus | reverse complement strand
GACAAAAAAAGACATATTGCCATTAATCCCCCTCATGGTACTTAAAATACTCCCCCTCACTTCAAACACACTCATCATTCTTGGCAATGTGTCTTTTACTGTAATACGCTTTTCTTTTTTAATTTAAACATTCAGCGTATTTCCCAATCACCCCTTTTAAGTTTCCTGGATGACTAATGATGCTGCGTAAGCTTGTATAAAATTTTAAACAAGAAAATGTGTCAAAGCTTGAATGACTACAGAATCATCTTTTCTGCTCTAAAAATGATAATGTTTTTTAACTACCCAGCTCCAAAACTATTGTACTTTTTGAAGCCAAAAAGGAAAAAAAAAAAAAAAAGTCAAACCAGAAGCTGTAGTGTGTTGGCTTGGCCATGTAAGTGTGGCCACTGTGGCCAAACATCAGGTTCACATCAGTGAGAAGAGGCTGAGAGGATAGGGATGAGAAAAGACAATCGGTACAAAGATTGCTTCCATCATAGTCCCTGGATCTACAAGACAGTGTCTTTTGTAGCACATGGGGCACTTAGAGTTCAAGTGAAAGTGGCCAACTTGCAATAGAGGGAGAAAGCCAGTGGAGGTTAGTGTTGTTTTCCAAAAATCATATGTAAGAAACAGATCAAAAGAATAAACTAAAAAAAGTAAGCAGAATTAGAGCATGGCCTGTAGCGAAACTGTAAATTAGGGTAGTCGTGGTTGTGGCTTGGGGAGAGTTTGCTGCTAGAATATTTTCTTGCCTCTTCCTTTTGCTTAGGTTTGGTTTTATGTTTTAACAAACATGATCAAAGTATAACATGTTGCTAAAGTAAATTTAATATCACCTACAAAATCTAATGCAGACATTGTTAATCCTTCCACTAATTCATGTATTCAAGGGAAAGCAGAAGTTTTAGAATGCGAGTCTTATCCATAAAAATGATATAAAACAAATCCTTCTATCCAGAAAACATAATGAGTATATTTATAAGGAACTACAATAGTGGAAAATAAACACTAACTGCTATGTAGGGGTTTCCAAAGCAACAGGAAAGTTGAAACAAAATTTGAAGGATTAGTCTATTAGTACTAGCTAAAGGTGAAAGTTTTGGGGGAGTTTTGATAATGCCTATCTCAGTTCTAAGGAATTCAAGGAATGTGAATAACTGGACCAGAAGCTGAATGGTATAAACAAAAGATATCACAGAGGCTGTGTATATCTGTGTTGCTAGCTAGCATGGGCCAGAAGATGTCTTACAAAAGACTCTGCACTCTTGTCACTAATACCTCTTTGACATATGAGAGGATGTATGGCTTAAGTGAATCTGTGGTCTGTGAAGCAAGGTCTTATTCCAGATGTTAAGCAGCTGGAGAGTAAGACATCTCACTTTCCGGGAACAGGAAAGACACCAGCAATGTGTGTTTTATTCATGAAGAGACTGCACTTTTGGGCCATGATTGTTAGCACACGGCTTCTAGAAAGCTTTTTATGTAAGGCCAAAAAAAAAAAAAAAACTTATTTCTGGGGTGGGGGCTCAATGTCTTGAAATCAGAATTTACAACACTAATTTTTTTTTCAAGAACTATGTAGAGTCCTCTGAGAAACTGGTTACGTTCTTTATTTAAAAGAAATCTATAACTTCAGAGGAAATTGGAAAGGGACTTTTTTCTTTTCTTTTTGCCTTGGATGAAGACTTAACTAGAAGGCCTACATGTGAAATAGCTCACAGCATGGCTGTTTTTCACTTTGTTTTGTCCCCCCCCCCTTAGTTTTATTCACTACTGAGAAGCTATAAAGGCATCAATGAATCCTAGTGTAGATTCGGGGATGCTGGAGCAGACGGTGCAGGGAGCGGGGGTGACCAATTATTTTCTGTTAGCCATCTCTCGTCTTCTCCATGTGCATCCTAACCTTTATATTTCCCCCCTTTTGAGTATTTTATAATCAAGACTATAATTGTTGGAAGGACATCTCAGATGTTTCAGTACATTGTCTATCTCTTATTTTGCTTTTGGTTTTTTTCTGTCACTTACTTTGTAAACAGTTGAAGGTGTTCTTAATTACATAGCTTATAACAATACAAGTGGTGGTGTATATGTATAATCCCAGCACTCAGGAGGCTGAAGCAAGAGCATCATCATGAGTTCAAAATCGGCCTGGGCAACATTTAAAGCCAGTCTAAACTACAAAATGAGGGCCCGGCAGGAAGGCTCAGTGGTCTAAAGCGCTTGCTTAGGAAAGCTTAGGTGGCTTCAGGGACCGCGGTTCGATCCCCGGCACCACATGCTGCGCCAGTCCTGCCCTCAGGGCAGGCTGAACCGGCCATAAAAATAAATAAATAAAACAAACAAAAGTTCTGAAACAAGAAAAAAAAAAAATACAAAATGAAACCTCATCTCAAGAAACAGCAACAATAATAACAACAACAAAAGCCCAAAACACACACAACTTATACAGGAGATTGCAAGCATTCCCTTTCTTTAGGCAACCTCCTGTCTCAAAGCCTGAGCCCTCAAAATGAACTGCATAGGACCACAGACCTGCTCAGTGTTCCATAATGATAATCAACTGTCGCTATTTCATTAGTCTTCATAATTCTCAGATTATAAAGATGACAATCATTTACTTAGAAAATTATTTATCCTTAATCTAGTTTTGTCCAATACTTTAGAGTCACTGCAGGGGCCACCTTAATCTTTAACAGCAACATGAGTAGAAGCTCAGAACACTTAGAATTTTTTTTGGCTTTAAAAATCAGATATCAGGTGAGGTAGCTCAGCAGTCTAAAGAGCCTACTTAGGCAAGCTTAGGCAACTTCAGAGACTGCGGTTCAATCCCCAGCACCACATGCTGCGCTAGCCCTACACCCAGGGCAGGCTGAGCCAGCCATAAATAAAGTTTAAAAAAAATCAGATATCTACTAGAGATTTTCATGTGAAAGTTACATGGAGTACTCTTTACCCTAATCTTTCTTTCTTTTTTCAACTTTGTAGTCCTCTCCAGTTTACAACAGAAGCAGCTGTGTTACAACCACACGGCAAAGTTTTGCAACAGAATGGCCTTGAAAGAGAGCAGTGCTGCCCGGTCAAGCTCTTAGGCAATCAAACTGGGATGAGTAAAATTGTGCTTCTAGACTCTCTGCATCGCTTCTTACAGCGAAGCTGTGGCCTTCTGTGGCCTTCGCAGGAGAGTGCAGCTCCACAAGTGAGGTGGACCCTCCTGTAGCACGGAGGTCACCTGCTGTACCATTCAGCCGTAGTCCTACAACTAAGGCAGAACCCTGTTGCCTGCTAGTATTTCATTTCTCACTAAAATACAGCTTCATAGCCATGTGTGGTGTCGCACACCTGTAATCCCAGCGCTTGGGAGGCTGAGGCAGGTGAATTGGTATGAGTTTGAGACTAGCCTGGGCTACAAAAGTGAGCTCAAGGCCAGCCTGAACTGCATAGCAAGACCTTGTCTCAAAAAAGACAATCAATCAATCAATCAATCAATAAATAAATAAATAAATAAAATACAGCTTCATAATCCCAGAACTTGGGAGGCTGAGGAAAGATCAGTGTGAGTTTAAGACCAGCCTGGGCTACAGAAGTGAGTTCAAGGCTAGCCTGCACTGCATAGCAAGACTGTCTCAAACACACACACACACACAAAAAAAAAAAAAAAAAAAAAACCAGCTTCAAAATGTTTGTGCTACTAGCTTAACTACCATAGTGTTTATTTTTCTCAAAAATGGTAATAATCACTAAGGGCACATATGTGCTTTAACAATTACATGAGCAAGTGAATTCAATAGCTGGAATAACGGTCTGACACCAAGTCTTGCTTCTCAAAAAATGTGTTAATCACTGTTGCTGTTTACTAGTTTTTTTCCCCAACAGGTCTCCTTACTCAGGTCACAGATGGCTTATTGGATGTCCAAGTTTACTTTTTCCTGAATTTTGATTCTGATAAAAAACTGAAATGATAAGCAGCAACATGTGGGCCTCTGTGATACGCTGCACATTCTCCTTCAGCTGCACATGTTTCAAGATAACTGGGTAAGATGCTGTTATCAGAACCAATACCCGAGCAGTTCTGAACATTTGTAAACACAACTTAACCCAGAGCTAGCCTGATGAGAGTGACTTCCCCACAGTTCTCTCCATTCCTACAAACATCAGGTCATTTTTAAAATGTGAAGACTGGAAGGACTTGAAAAAAAAAAAAAAAAAAAAAAAAACTTTTCTCCAGTAGTTGTGGGTAAATTTCAAAGGTTCCTATAAATGTCACAAGCCAGTGGCTAACAGTTCAGTAACGTGGTTTCCTAACCACAAAAGCATGCTCAGTCAATCGTTGGTCTCATGATCTATTAAAAAGGTTTAGTCATGTGCCTGGAAAATTTTAGGATAATTAGGTAGAATTGAAGCCTCAGAATAAGCCTGAGGCCGGGGAGATAGCTCTGTGGCACCAGTGCCTGCCTGGCAAGTGCAAGGTTGTGAGTTCGAACCCCAGTCCCCCAAAAAAGCATAATTCTGGAACACTACACGAAGCCTATTTCTTTGTATCTTTGTTAATATTTTTTTTCCTATGTAAGTTTTCTGGAAGGACCGGCCAAATAGCTCAGTGGAGTAAAGCACCTGCAAGCAGGCATAGGGGCCAGGGGTTTGATCCCTGGGCCTGCCATGCAGGCCCTGCCCCTGGATACCCTGAGAGGCAATTGAGACTGGGCATCATGCTGCATGCTCCTGTAATCCCAGCTCTTGGGAAGCTGTACACAGGTGGATTACTAGGAGTCCAATCTAGTAGTAAGACCCTGAACACCCTATAGACCCTTCCCTAAAATATAATAATAATGATAATAATAATAATAATAATAATAATAATAATAATAATAATGTTTCCTGGGTTCTTGGCTGACTGGAATGACTTCCTTTAGGTGACCTTGGCCATGGTTGAACTTTCTGTAAATTAAGATTTCTATTAAGTTGTTTATTAGAATCTCATTAAATATGCTGTGATCAATACACTTAAGTCCTTCCTATATAGCTCTTGACATTAAGGAGTTATATCAAATTGTCTTCCCTCTATCTATTTTCTTCTAGAGTTAGTACCAAGTAATTCTTCACATATATAGCAGAACAAAACATGGTTTGATCTAAAAAGGTGAAAAGCTTCTTGCATTTGTTGCAATGTCTACATGACATGTACACAACACACACACACACGAGTGGAAATTTAGTACTAAATTCAATTATTTTCAGAAATGGAGAAAACTAGTCTGAACTTTGTGATTCAAATTATTTGGGTTGGGCTAGATTCTTCTGGGCTCAATTCCTTACATTTTTAAAATAGAACTGCTCAAGAAAAAAATGTGGCAATGTGTTCCATGTTGCTGACAATTTCCATCCAGAGAATGAAACCAAGGGAAAGCAGACGCAGGTTTGCAGAGCACGTGACGAGCAGCGCGACGCTCCTCGGTGCCTTACGCAGCGAATGGCAGCACTTGGCTTCCGGGACAGAGCAAGCCGTCGTCCTACGCTGTGATCTTCACGCTTCTCAAAATCAGAAAAAGCTTCATTTGGGACTTCATGTTAAAGCCCATTAACAGAAAGGAGTTGGAATTCAGCTTTCATTACAGCTAATGCGACCTTTTTAGCTAAGAATTTCTTGATTTAGCCTTAAATTTATGAATCAGGTTGTTCTTTCTTTTCTTTTTTTGCAGGACTGGGGTTCAAACTCATGACCTTCCACTTGCCAGGCAGGCATTTGTGCCACGGAGCTGTCTCCCCAGCCCCTGAATCAGGTTATTCTTGAGATGTTGGCTTGGTTCAGAAAAGCCGAATCCTGTACAATTCTGAATTAGAAGTCTCAAAAGAAATAAAAGCTACTTTTCTTAATTATAGGGGCATTTTATAAGATTTGGTCTTTCTAAAATTAGCTCTATGATGGCAAAGCAGCTAGATGAAAGTGCATGGTTCAGGGTCCCTGGCTGTGTCCGAGACAAATTCAACCATCTTTTGGTGTCTTGAGCTGCATATATTTTGCAGTTGTGTAAAATGCACTGAAGTACGATATATACCTCTAAGCCCAGCCTTTGGGAGACCAAGACAGGAGGATTGCAAGGTTGAGGCCAGCTGGGATGATTTTGTGAAACTTTGTCTCAAAACAAATGATACCACCAGTAGCAGCAACAAAACAAACAGGAAAATAGGGATGTAGACCAGTATGTCCCTAAATTGCTCCCTGAGACCACACCGAAAAGCAACAAACAGGGGCCCGGCAGGATGGCTCTGTGGTCTAAAGCGCCTGCTTAGGAAAGCTTAGGTGGCTGTAGGGACCGCGGTTCGATCCCCAGCACCACGTGCTGCGCCAGCCCTGTCCTGAGGGCAGGCTGAGCCAGCCATATAGATAAATAAACAAAGAAAAGCAACAAACAAAACTGTGTCATATTAAAATGTATTTATTTGAATCTAGTGTGCACAAGTTTATTTGTTGCCACATGTTAGAAATCTAAAAATAAAAGCACTGTTTTGTTTTGTTTTCTTGTCTTTTTGAGACAAGGTCTCACTGTGCATTTCAGGCTGGCCTTGAGCTCACTTCTGTAGCCCAGGCTGGTCTCAAACTTGCACTGATCCTCCTGCCTCAGCCTCCCAAGTGCTGGGATTACAGGCATGTGCCGCCACGCCTGGCATTACTGTTCATTCTTAAATAGGATAATTTTGTGTATAACTTACAAGGGTTTTAGGAGTGAGAACTGAATTTACTTTATCTTTTACTCTCCTCTTGTCTTTCTGTCTCTCTCTCTATCTCTTTGTCTCTGTGTGTCTGTCTCTGTCTGTCTCTCTCCCTGTCTGTCTCTGACTCTGTCTCTCTCTGCATCTCTCTTTCTCCCTGTTTTCCTTCTCTCCCTGTCTGTCTCTGTCTCTGTCTCTGTCTGTCTGTCTGTCTGTCTGTCTGTCTGTCTGTCTGTCTGTCTGTCTGTCTGTCTCTCTTTTATGCACCAGAAATTGAACTCGGCTATATCCCAGCATGCCCCACCTCTTATTTTTTAACCTGAGACAGGTTCTTGCTGAGTTGCTGCACTTCCCAAGGCTTTCAGTCTTTTTCCTTCAGCTTCCCTGAGTGCTGTATTCATCATTTTTTCTTAAGCACAAAACTTGCCCTTGGGCCAACAGACAGACATAGGCTCTACTGCATTTTTACCCATTCTGACTCCCGTCTGTCTGTCTCTCTCTCTCTCTCTCTCTCTCTGTCTGTCTGTCTGTCTCCCTCTCTCCCTCTCTCAGTAGGTACTTCAGGGTGGCCTTTGCTGGTCTCAAACCCAAAGAGGCCCTCTTATCTCAGCCTCCTGACTAGTGGGATTATAGGGGTACACCACCATAGCCCAGATCTGACTTCTTATGAAGTTATTTAATACAATAAAAGTGAGTTTTGGCAACTGCAGATAATTTTGAAAACACTGCTAACACCAAGATATATTACCTACCACTTGTGATGTCCAGCTTCTCACTCCCACCTCAGCCCTGTACAACCATTCAATTATACGTGTGTGTGTGTGTGTGTGTGTGTGTGTGTGCGCACGTGTGGTATTGGGATTGAACCCTGCGCTTGCCAGACAGGCACCTATTATACTGAGCTATCTCCCTGGCCCCCAAAAAGTTGAGAAGGGCTTTTTTTTCTTTTGGCTGGCTCAGGCTACCTTAAGGGTGCATGTGGGGATCGAACTGTCATCCCCTGTGCCTGACTGGGATTACCTGCACAGACACTCACACCACTGAGCAAATCTGAAAGCCCCCTGCACAACCATTCATCTGTTCCCTGTTCTCATAGTTTTGCCTTTTCTTAGAATCTCATAGAGATGGAATCTCACAGTATGTGATGTTTTGAGTCTCTTCAAAATGCCTTTAAAGTGAATTCACTGTGTGTGTGTGTGTGTGTGTGTGTGTGTGTGTAATTCATTCTGGTCTGTCACCAAGTAGCAGCTCATTGTATGGAAATACTGCAGTGATCTGCTCCCCAGCTGAGGGACAATGACATATTTCCAGTTTGGAGTTACTACAAATAAACTACTGCAGATATTCTTATTCAGCTTTGAAGTGAGAAGGTTTAATTTTGTTTTGGTAAATACCTAGGGATATGGCTATTCTGTTTAACTTCATACAAAAATAAAAAATAAAAAAGAGCCACGTTGCTTCCCACAGTGTTTGTACTGCACTGCACAGGGACTGGCAACGTATGAAGAAGCTTGACAAAGTTCCGCTGCTTCCCATTGTCATCAGCATTCGGTATTGTCACACTGTTTTAGCTATTCTCATAGGTATATAACAATATCTTATTGTGGTTTTAATTTGCATTTCTCTAATGACTACTGATGGTAAGCAACTTTTCATGTTTTTATCCTCTCCCCTGCCCTTACCCTAGCTTATATTGGGCATTGAACCTGGGGTCTTTGCACTGAGCTACATTCCCAGCAGGGGTTTTTGTTCTTTTTTTTTTTTTTTTTTTTTGGTGGGACCGGGGTTTGAACTCATGACCTTGAACTCGCCAGGCAGGCACTTGCCACAAGCTATTTCCCTGGCCCCTGTTTTGTTCTTTATTTTAGGGAGGGATCTACTGGGTGTTCAGGGTCTCACTACTAGATTAGATTCATAGTGATCTGCCTGTTTACAGCCTCCTAAGGGCTGGGTTTACAGGCATGACCACGCTCAGTCTCTCCTAGCAGGTTGTGCTGTTGTTGTTTTGTTTTGTTTTTCCTTTTGAGACAGGTTCTCACTAAATCACCAAGTTGTCTATGCTGGCTCAAACTTAGATCCTCCTGCCTCAGCCTCCCAAAATGCTGAGATTCCAGGTATGTGCTGCCATGCCCAGATCCTTCCTTTTCAAAAGCTATTTTTTTCTGTGAAATTCTAAATTTGATTTTTTTCTCTCTCCACTCTTTGAGGAAAAGTAAGCCATCTGTATCTGACATGTTCTCTTTAGTGTTCTGCTATTATTTTGTGTTTAAGAGGAGGGTTTGGTGTTGTGTTATATTTTTCCAATACCGCTTGGTGTCAACAGGCTTCTTAAATCTGGGAGGTTTTTGTTTTTGGTGTTTTGATGCTGGGGATCAAACTCAGGACCTTGTACTTGCCAGGCAAACACTTACGCTGCTGAGCTATCTCCCTGGCTCAGAAATCTGAGTTTTTAAACAAACCAGTCCTGGAAAATTCTTAGCCTGTTCCTATAAGTATTATCTCTGTACCGTTTCCCTCCCTCTCCCTCTGGATCAGCAGTCAGACGGATAAGGCTGACGTTGTCTTACTTGGTGTCCTGCACCTACTTGCTGCCCATCCCAGTTTTTCTTCTCATCTGTTTGTTTTAGGTGGATAGTTTTTACTGTCCTGTCTCTCAGGACATGTTTTTCTCCACTTGTGTTAAATCTGCTGTTTCGCCTGTCTATTACTTTACTGATTTTGGTTATTGTGGTTATTTTAATGTCTAGAAATGCTGTGTTTAAAAACTATTAAGGAGAACAAATGTGGTGGCGCACACCTATAGTCCCAGCACTAGGGAGGCTGAGGCAGGAGGATTGCCTAGAGTTTGAGGCCAGCCTGGGCTGCAGAATGAGTTCAAGACTGGTCTAAACTCCATAGGAAGACCTTGTCTTTTTGAACTCTGTTTATTATTTATTAATGTCATAGCTGGCTCAGACTGCCCTGGGGGTGGGGTTGGTGCAGCATGTGGTGCTGGGGATCGAACCGTGGTTCCTGCGGTCACCTAAGCTTTCCTAAGCAGGTGCTTTAGACCACTGAGCTATCCCGCCAGCCTCGACCTTGTCTTCAAAACCAAAACAAAAAAAAGAAAAAAGGAAAATCTTATCTGGCTATTTTCTTTTGTTTCCTATGCTGAATAAGTGTTTTCTAGTTTTTTGTTTGATAATGCCGTATTTTCACTTTTTATATCAGATAAATCAAACACAGATGAAGCCTTTGGGTCTTTTTGTTGTTGTTGTTGTTGACTACGTTGCTTCTGCTGGTTTTCAGCTGTTGCCACCTCTCCTTGGGTGGCAGTGTTTGGTACCACCAGCTGCTCCCTTTCCTCAGAAAATGAGCTGGGTGCCACAGAGAGGACTTGCCTTTGCTTCTCCCATTTACCATTCTTCGGCGCTGTGCAGCCACAGCCTCCAGTTTTGATGGAATTGTCTTACCAGAGTTCCTCACAAGTAGCAATCTTCTGGGGGCTGTATTTTGGGGTCCTTAGTTCCGCTTAGTACTGCAAGGGGTTCACTTGCAGCTCCCTGAGGATGAATGACTCCGTAGGCTTTCATCCCCTCCCCCAAGGACCCCCAGCTTATCAGGAAAGGGGTCTCTTGTAGGATTCTCCAAGCACTGGAGCCAAAACTGAAGTGACCTGACTGAGCAAATGCTCTCTGCACAGCCGGGCGTGGTGGCGCACGCCTGTGATCCCAGCACTTCGGAGGCTGAGGCAGAAGGATGAGTGTGAGTTCGAGACCAGCCTGGGCTATGAAAGTGGGCTCAAGGCCAGCCTGAACTGCATAGCGAGACCCTGTCTCAAAAAGACAAAAAAAAAAAGAAATGCTCTCAGTGCAAAGTGACCTTGGCTCGCAGCATTGAACAACTGTAGGAGCATCATTTAGGTAAATAGCATGTGAGTGGTGCCTGCTGTTTTGATACTTGAGTGAAGTGCTGTCTGTTTACCTGTGTGGGGTCCCCGCTCTCCTCTTTGAACTGACCTCCCCTCCTCTTCCTACCTTCTTCCCTCCTTCCTTTCATTTGTTTGAGACAGAACCTAGCACTGTAGCCCAGGCGGGCTGTACCTTGAAGCCAGAGTGCTAAGTGAAATAAATCAGACATGCAGTGGTCCCTTCACCATGTACCCCTTGCTGTCCTTGACGTTGGGAATCCTCCTGCCTCAGCTCTGCGAGTTCGGGGGTCTCAGAGGTGCAACACCAGGCCTAGCTCACTAGCTTTTTCTGTCTTCTTTTCCTTCTTTCATTCCGGTGTTGTCTCTGCTTCAAAGCATCTAGGAGTTTGTCTTAGTTACTTTTTACTCACTAGGACAAATACCCGACACTCAAGATGAAGGTAGGAAAGGTTTATTTAGCTCACAGTTATTGGAGGTTTCAGTCCATGTTCGGCTGGCCCAAGGCTGAGTGGAACAGGGCAGAGAGAATCCAGTTCATGGTGGCAGAACAGCAACAATCACAACAGAAGCAACCAACCAAACAGGAGCAGAAAGCAACAGCCTGAGTCTGTCTCTCTGTCTCCTTATATTACATTCAGGCTCTTAGCCTCAGCTTATCTACCTCAGGCCACACCTAAAATTCCCAGCAGTACTCTGACTGATAATCTGATCTGTACTAAAATGCATAATCCCAGTGACTCATGAATCAAGTCTCAATCTATAGAAGTCCCCACCTGATGATTGCATGAGCTTAGCGGGGGACAACTAGACATAAACCATAACAGAGTTTAAGATTTTTAAAAAGTTAGTGTTTTTGTTTCTGGCGGGAGGTACAGCGTACATTCCTAACCTCCCCTATGCCTAGAAACGTGTCTCTAAAATCTCAGCTAAATATACCTCTTAATTTCTAAAAATACCTCACATCCTACTTTGTTCAAATAACCATGACATTTTTTTCTGGCATTAAAGATTGAAGTAGAAACAGTTTCATGAAATTAAAAAGACATTCTTAGTCCCTGGTAATAAACTGCTCCCTCATAAATGTCACCAGCACATGTGTTTGTCTGACATCGAAATGCCATTGTGCAAAGATCTCACGGTGACCACAATTTTTTACAAGTTTCTGAGAAAATGAGTCTAGTCAACCAGAATCATGTGTTTCAGTTGCACAGAAAGTGTCTCCATAGCCACACTGAAACATAACAAGCGTGAAGGGGAAATGGCCTTTGGTGGCTGATAAGCTAAAAGGAAATGAGCCTTGTATGACAACATTAGGAATGTTTTTAAATTTTCACTCAGGGATGGAAAGTTTCATATCCTCCTGCACTGCTCTCACTCAGACGTAAGAGCAGTCATGGCAAAACCACACGTGTAGTTATTATACAACTCAGCGCATCTATGCTGTAGAAAGACATAGCAACGGGACCTTTCTTGCTGCCTTAAATCTGCATTTTATTTGCAGCATTAAGTCTGAAGCGCATGCCGGGCGTGGTGGCTCACGCCTATAATCCCAGCACTCGGGAGGCTGAGGCAGGAGGATTGGTGCGAGTTCGAGACCAGCCTGGGCTACAAAAGTGAGCTCAGGGCCAGCCTCAACTGCATAGCGAGACTCTGTCTCAAAAAGGCAAAAAAAAAAAAAAAAAAAAAAAAAAAAAAAAAAAAAAAAAAAAAAAAAAAAAAAAAAAAAAAAAAAAAAAAAAAAAAAAAAAAAAAAAGTCTGAAGCGCAGCTCAGTAAAGATCTCATAAGGTAAAGAAAATCTGACTCAGCCTAGGATGACAGAGGGCCTATTTTCACTTGAGAAAAAAAAAAAAGTTCTATCACACCAAATAAGCACTACAGACCCTAGTGTCCAATTGTCCCTGGCATGCGGTGATTATTTAATAACTGTTTATTGGACCAGTTAATTAATGGCTAATATACAATAGCCATTATAAGGAAGGCACAGCTGTGGTGATAATACTGGCCTGAGGGGCTGGCAGGATGGCTCAACAGTCTAAAGCACCTGCTTAGGAAAGCTTAGGCAATCTCAGGGACCACCGATTCAATTCCTGGCACCACATGCTGTGCCAACCCTGCCCTCAGGGCTGGCTCCTTTAAAAAAAAAAATATATATATATATATATATATAGATATGAAAATACTGGCCTGAGCATTCTAGGAGAAAAACAGCAGAAAGGTGGATGCTTGAGCTTCGCTGCCCCTTCCAGGCTCTCTAGCACGGTCCCTCAGTACTCAGGGTCTTGATTTCTCCATCTCTTGTCCTATCCTTAACAGCCCTGTGGCTCCCCCAAATGTGCCCCGTGATTTCCTAGTTCAGTTTCAGTGTCCTTGTCCTTGCAGTGGTCTGTCTAAGATGCCCTCCCCCATACTGCCCGGCTAACCCTACCTAGCCATTCCCTCCTACTTTGCATAATCCTCTTAAATACGAATACAGCCCACCAAGCCTCCCCAGCACTAGACTGATTAGCAACTCCTTTTTCCTCTAAGTCACAGAGCATCCTTTTCCTTTGAGCTCAGTGGTGTCGTTTAATATTATCTTGCTTGGCATATGTGATACCTGCACTGCCCTGCGACTCTGCTGAGGTGGACTCTCATGAAGGTAGAACCCACACGTGCTTGTTTTCATTTTCCTAGCCCTCCATAACACCTAAGAAAAGGCATCCAAGATTATACGAGCTCTGTAAACATCTGCTGAATCTGAAAACAGGGCATTATTGTATTTTTCTTACTTTTGAGAAGAGAACTTGGTTAGACGATAGCTCAAAGCCATTTCCAGCTTTTAGACCAGCGATGGCAAAGCACTTTGGGAGAATAGTGAGTACGAATAAGTAAGGAAAATTACATAAGCTGTTTATCCATTATCAGAAGAAAAGAGAGTCACCCTTGAGTGGATCGGAGCCCATTTAAAAGCTGAGATGAAAGGAAATTGATGACGCATGTGTAGAAACAGATAAAGAGCGGTATAGGTCTGAGCTGCTCATTGGAAAGATGTCTTTTCTCAACTGCCTTTTCTTTTTTAAAATTCACGTTTTGGGCATATTGTGTACTTGATTTGGAGAGATTCCTTGAGGACTTCAGCCAGAAGGTGAATTGCATTTATAGAGCATACTTAATCATCTTGTGGACATAATGTTCGGTGAAAGAAAACAGACATGAAGCAGTACATCCTTCCTGGATCCTCTAATACCAAGTTCAGAAGCAGGCGACACTGACCTGCGGCGAAAATAGTCACAGCCCTGTGGAGGTGCTGGCCCGTGGGCCACCTGCGGGGTGCCCATGGGGTCTGGGGAGGAGTCTGGAAGGGTTTATATTTAGATATGATGTAGCTACAGTGTTGCACATGTAAAAATGTTGTTCTGTGTACATTGAAGGTGTGTGCCCTTCACCCTACAGCTCAGTATTAGGTGTGCACTTAGCAAACCTCACAAACCCAGCACTGAGGAGCAGCTAGAGGGAGGATGGGTGTCATACAGCATGCGTCCCATAAAAATAAAGCACATTTTTTAAAAATTCCAGAATTGCATGTGGGAACCTGTGACCAGATGGCTCTCATAAATAGTGCATCAAAATATGGTTAGGACTAGAATTCATGATGTGTGATTAAAATAAAACAACCAGTGGTCATACAGCTTATTCTGTTTTTTTGTTTTGTTTTGTTTTTGTTTTTGTTTTTTTTGAAAAGCCAGGATCACCCTGAAAGGGTCACCGGGGAGGCTGGAAGAAGTAGCACATGAAGAGACTGGCTGGCTGGGTAACCAGGGGTGACTCTCAGGCTCTCTGGACATTGGGTGTTTCCTCTGTTACATGAAAAATATTTTATCTGGTCAAAGATATGGGATGGGATCAAGTGATCCTAGACTCCTTCCAGCTCTTCAAATTTTTGGCTTTTGTAAGCTGGAACTGTAAAAAAAAAACCAACTGTGGTTCAAGCTGTCATATTATTGGATGTATGATGGGAAAATAAGTCGCTTTTTTTTTTTTTGAGACAGGATATTGCTGTGTAGTTTAGGCTGGTCTTGAAGTCACTATTTAGCCCAGGCAGGCCTCAGACTCATGGTGGTCCTCTTGTCTCACCCTCCCAAGTGTTGGGACTACAGCTGTGTACCACCACACACAACAATAGGCCACTTTTAAAATCTGTAATCATAGGGGCCAGGAAGACAGCTCTGTGGCACAGCACCTGTCTGGCAAGTGCAAGGTTGTGAGTTCAAACTCTGGTCCTGCCAAAAAAAATAGACGATAAACAATGTACATGGCTACACCAGATAATAAAAGATCCAGAAGAAAACATCTTTCTGGGCGGGATGAGCTGCCAGAAGCCATTTGCTATTGGTCCCTGGGGATTTCCCTCACCTCAGTTACCTTGAATAGGCTAAAAAGTATGAAGAAAAAGAACAAAAAGCTGAGGCAGGAGGATCACACTGAGTTCAAGGTCAGCTTGGGTTACACAGCAAGAAACTGTCTCAGAATAGGGAGTGGGAAGCTTTAGGTTTTTATCAAAGAAAGCGTTGTATTATAGGATTTTTTCATACTGGTTCACAGTTAACTGGAAAAAAAAAAAGCATTTTGTAAAATACACAGCAGAGAGGGAATACTTGGTTGGCTCCAGTAAAATTTCTCAACTAGTGTCTTCTCTGCTTTCAGTATCAGTCAGTATCACTTCTCATTTTTTAAAGAAGGCAAGGGAGGCCCGGTGAGGCCAAATGACTTAGCTAAGGTCAGAGGGCTGAGGGGAGAGCAGAGATTAAAAAGTAGTTCTGATTTGTAGGAAAACTGGTGCACCTTGAAGCCCTTATACTAAGTGAAATCAGTCAGACACACAAGCTTATGTAGCCTATGGCTCCTCAAACAGGAGAAACCCAAAGCGAAAGTACCATGAAGGGCAAAATAAAGGATAGATGAAAGGAAATAGGGAGGTAGCTCTTTGCAAATGGGAGAGGGGCCAAGAGGCAGAAGAATAGGGAAGACAGAGGAAGTTGACGTAGAAAAGAATCCAGATGTGTCCTGTCTACGAGTCAGATACCCCCAGGGAAGGTAGTCATTATGTGAGACAAACTTGTACCTTAAAAACAGTTCCTAGGCTTCTAGACGGTTGTTTCTCACCTGCCCCTGCTGCCCCTCAGGGTTCCTTTTGGATTGACTTTGTGGAAGAGGCCGGGAGATGGATCACTGTCCTTTGTTTAATAAAAGCAATTAGCAAAAGTGGAAGCAGAAGACCTCAGCCCTTCTGCTTATACATGGCTGGGTGACCTTGGAAAGGCAGGTCACTTTTCTGAGCCCCAATGTCCTTGTCTAAATTACCACCTCTCAGTATCCCCAAAGGAGAAAGCAATGACAGTCACCTATGAGAAAGTGTCTTGTACATAGTAAACCAAAATATGGCCATTCAGATGGACAAATTGGGAGATAGCTTCCTGGTAGAGCAGTTGCCATGCATGTGTGAGGTCCTGTGTTCTATTCCCAGCACCAAATAAAATGAAGCAAAATAAAATAAAAATTTGTATCTGCTGTATTTAATGAATCAAGGAATTAGTGATAAAAAAAAATACCAATTTATTCCATATGAACACATGTTGACAGCAGGGCTGCTATGAGCACTCATAAAAACCAATGATCCTGCCGCAGAAATGTCCTTTGTTTATCACAATGGCTCAGTGGTCTAAAGCGCCTGCTTGGGAAAGCTTGGGCGGCTTCAGGGACCGCGGTTCGATCCCCAGCGCCACATGCTGTGCCAGTCTTGCCCTCGGGACGGGCTGAGCCAGCCATAAAAATGAGTGAATAAACAAATAAAGGTTCTGAAACAAGAAAAAAAAATTTAAAAAAAAAAACGTAGTGTAATCAGTTTGGATGAGACTCCCAGGAACACTCCCTCCCTACTCCCTCCCTAATGTAGACACTGGTTGTAAAAGGAACCTTTGGGCAAGGACAAATGTCTTTGTCCCCCTCCATACTTTGCATTATTAATCTAAAATTTATGAACCCACTGGACAACAATAGTATTCTGTTGTTATAAAGTTTCATTTCCCTCATTATCCTGTTATCTTTTCACTTTTTTTTTTGGCAGGAACAGTGTTTGAACTCATGACCTTGCACTTGCCAGCCATGCTCTTGCGCCACAGAGCTATCTCCCCAGCCCCATCTTTGTACTTTTTATTGGAAGTATAAATCAAAAAAGCTTTCTAGAAGGCTGGTGGACATTATCAAGTAAAATTTTAGAAAGCATATACCTTTTAAGCCAGAAATTCCATTTTTCAGTAGCTTCCTTAGCAAATTTTGTGCAGTTTTATTTTAATTGCAGTATTGTCTGAAATAGCAGATACCTAAAAAACAAACAAAAAACATAATTAACCATCAAAGGAAGTAGTCAGATAAACTTTCGCATATACAACCCATGGAATACTATAATTATTGAAAATAGTGCTTTTCACTAAGCAGTCAATTTTGTGTTTTTATCTGTTTTGGTTTCTTTGTAAGCGAAAGTCTTTTTTGCCTGAGTCATGCTTTAACATTTTAAGATTCTTTTAAGATTATGATACACAGTTTATTAATATTGCTCTTATGGCTTGCGTCTAATTGTTCCCCCAAATCCTCATGCAGTTATGGAGCAGACTTCTAGAGTCTGTGATTAATTCATGATCTAGGGCCGGCATGATGGGTGTGAGTGCTACCCCTGCCCTGGGGCGGGCAGCCTGAATGCAGTAGTCTTGCTCTCTGCGGCTGATGCTGCCGCAGCTGCACCTCCTCCCTTGGCTCTTTGCTGTTTTCCGCCACCATGAACAGCTGCCCTCTACCATGTGCCGCTCTGCCTTGGTGCCAGCTCTAACTATGGACTGAAACCTCTACTGTGACCTAACTAAACCTTTCCTTCCTTAACTTTGGGTGTCGGGTATTTTGTCCTAGCAACAAGAGGAAAAAGTAACTGAGACAATTGCTATCCTCTATTTTTTTATTTTTTCATTGAAGAGGAATTTTTAATATTTTTATTAATATCTTCTTATATTAAAATAAAGGAAAATAGCTTTGACATGAGAAAAAAGTCAAATTGCCTAGCAAAAGGATAATATAACATTACTTAAAAGTTAAAATAAAATTATATATATATATATATAACCTGTAAATTATATAAACACAAGGTAGATTGGGGAATAAAGTGTGGTCATGGTGTGTTGCATGCCTGTAAATCCCAGCACTCTGGGAGGCTGAGACAGAAAGACTGCAAACTGGAGCCCCAGTCTGGGCAGCTCAGTAGTTTAGCAGGGTTCAGATGGGAAGGAGAATGAGGGATGGGGGAAGGAAAGGGGCCAAAGGGAGAAGAAAGAAAATGGAAACAGTTTTTGTAAATAAGGAGAGGAATCAGGTTGAAGAGAGCCCAGGGGTTCAGGGGGAGAAAGAAGCAAGAAACAGCATGTACCAATCCAAACTCCCTCTAATGAATGTGATCATTATGTATATCTAAAATGTACCAATAAAAGTAATAACTTTTTAGTTTGTTTGTTTATTTATTTTTATGGCCGGCTCAGCCTGCCCTGAAGGCAGGGCTGGCACAGCATGTGGTGCCGGGGAATTGAACCGCGGGTCGCTGCAGCTGCCTAAGCTTTCCCAAGCAGGCGCTTTAGACCACTGAGCCATCCCGCCGGGCCCCAAAAAGTAATAACTTTTTAGAAGGAGGGAGAGGGAGTAGAGGATGTAGCTTAGTGTGAATGTCCTAGGTTCAGTCCCCACTACCTACCTGGAAAAAGAAAAGAAAAAGGAAGACCTGTACACTAAAACATAAAATCTAAAAGACAGAAGTTCAATGAGGACAGTCTGTTAGGCTACAGAAATTTCTTGGACTTTCTAGAGATACAGGAAAAGAGTATCCAACTAAAGATGACTTGAGCCAGGCGTGGTGGCTCACGCCTGTAATCCCAGCACTTGGGAGGCTGAGGCAGGAGGATCTCTGCGAGTTCGAGACCAGCCTGGGCTACAAAAGTGAGCTCACAGCCAGCCTGAACTGCACAGTGAGACCCTGTCTCAAAAAGACAAAAAAAAAAAAAAAAAAAAAGATGACTTGAAACCATATCTATCATTCAAGTAAAGAGTATAAAAATGTAATTCAGAACCAAAATCATCTGAAATGCTGGATATTTGATATTAAGTAGAAATCAACTTGCTTTTCTTTCCCTTTTTATCCAGATAGCAAGTACGCACGATTAAAGTTCATCTTTTATATTACCGACCTTAATTAATCTACTTAACCAATTTCTGTATCTTTATTAATATTGTACACTGATGAACTGGAGTCCACTTTAGTGAGATGACCTTTGTTGGTACTGGTCTCTTCTGCCCTTATGTTTAATGGGGACAGGGGAAACTATTGAAACTTAAACAGAAAAAAGAAATGTAATTTCATCATCAAAAATAGCACACATTTTTAGGTGTTTTTCCCTTTGCATGTAGGTTTTCACAGAACTGAGCTAACACTGCATATGTAGTTTTGTGTCTTTTTTCATTAATATTTCATTAAAGTCCCAGGAGTGGTGGCTCATGCCTTTAACCCCAGCACTTGGAAGGCTGAGGCAAGAGGATCCACATGAGTTCAAGACCAGCCTGGGCTACAAAAGTGAGCCCAAGGCCAGCCTGAGTTGCATAGTGAGACCCAGTCTCAAAAAGACAAAAAAAATCATTAAAGCATTTTTGTGTATCACATTCTTCAAAAATGTTTATTATGGCACAGTGATGTTTCAAATTTTGACTACATCATAGTTTACCTAGCATAGGAAATTTAGCTTGTTTTCTTTCTTTTTTCACTGCTATACTCAACTCTCTGGAGTGTACTTTACATGCCATCCAGTCTCACCTTCCATTATGTCTCTAGCATATATTCTTAGAAATGGGATTTTAAGATAATGGTGGTTGTTTGCCATTCCTGCCGCTGTCCCTGCCCCTCTACTTCCCTTCATTCGCATGCTCGGGCTTCCACAGATGGCGACCCCGGGCTAGGAGAGGAGTCTGACCGTTCCTTTCCATCATCCTTCCTGCTGTAGGGCAGTGAGGAGGCCCCTTTCTCTCACCCAGCGGAGGTTCCTTTCTTGGAGCTCCTCCCTCCATCGTGCTGACCCTTAAGACACTTTCTGCTTTCTATTCCTTTAACCTCAGGCGTAGGGAGAGTCCCAGGTTCTTCCCCAGGCACCTCCGCGTGTCTTCCTCCCTCCCTTAACCAATTTTCCTCTTTAAATAGAACCTTTATGAAAGTCTCTTCATTTCACCATGCTGGGTAAAGGGCCCTTTCCTTCCTGGATTCTAATGTCCGCAGGGTTAAAGGATGCAAACATTCTTTTGTGCCATTTTTGTTCTGCTGTGCTGGGGACCCACCAGGGGCTCCCTGTATGCTAGACAAGTGGTCTGCTGCTAACCCATGTTCCTGGCCCAAAGTATAAAATGTTAAAATACATTTGAAAAGATTCTGTCTCTCTCTCTCTCTCTCTTTTTTTTTTTTTTTTTCACAAACAGGACTTTATCACTATTAAAAATCTAGATCTTAAAAAGACTTGAGCTGGTGGCTCATATCCACCAGCTCATCTCATCTCCAGTAGCCTTCTTGGAGGTACTACCTTTTCACCATGTTTGTTTACTTGTTTTTGCAGTACTGGGGATTGAACTCAAGACTCTATGCTTTCCAGGTAAGCACTTATTCTACTGAGCTATCTCCTCAGCCCTGCTATTACCTTCACCAAGAAGATTCTTGGGTTTCCCCAATTCAAATTTGGGCTTCTTCAGCATTTTTACTTTTCTGACAAAGACATCATGAAGAGGGTAGATAGTCTGGCAAGCCTTCTCTGTGTGTTTCCCAATGCTGTCTGGAATTAGTTTATTGACCACTTCCTTCAAGTCATTTGTCTGCAACTCTTGGGTCATGATTTCCATCATCTTCTTCAGGATCTGACAGGCCTGTTGACGCTGAGCATAAGAGCTTTTTCGCCTCCGATTGTTGCACTTTTTAGTAATGCCAACACAGAACAGTCAAAGCAAATAACCACTGGTAGTCTTGACATCCACTTGAGCTTCAATCATGATCTGCCATTTTTTGACCACGGAACACATTTTGTCATGGGCGAGGTCCATGCCATGGAAGTTAGTCAGGCAGTTTTTGCCCTGAACATCTTCGTAATTAGCATGAGTTTTCTAAAGGCAACCTCATCATTCTGGAGATCAGCAAGGCTCACTTTGAACACACAACCTTTGAGCCCATCAGATGCGGTTTTGGTTCGTTGAGTTCTGGTAATGAGTGTTTTTCCTGTATTTCTTATATATTGAACATAGCTGACACCTTCACATCATACCAGTCTTTTATTTTATCTCATTTTATTTTATTTTTGCGGGACCAGGGTTCAAACTCACGACCTTGCACTTGCCAGTCAGGCACTTGTGCCTCGGAGATATCCCCCCAGGCCCCATACCAGTCTTTTAGAAAGTGGATCAACCACTTTCTTTGTGCCTTTGGCTTCCTTTGTGCCACCTTTTATAAGGTGCTTGTTGCCTCCCGCCATGGTGCTGCTCAGCCAAAAGAGCCTCATTTGGGTGTGAATTCTTGATTGGTAGATGCTGCGACATTCAGGGCAGAAAGATGCTATCAGTGGACCCACTCAGCAGTAGAAAGCCTGTCAAGATGGGCTCCAAAAACTTGCAGTCAATTTTTTAGGCCATTGGGTTTCCTCTCTGTCGTCTGGTGCCTTCCTTTCTGATGTCATTCTTAGGCACAGGGTTGTACCATATGTCATCTAAAGAAAAATCATATGTGAACCTGGAGTAAATATTTAGGTAAGCAGTCGAGTATTGTTTCTAAATTCGAAGTTCATAGTGCAAGAAAAGATCCAGGAGTGGAGTGTGGTGGCGCAGGTCTGTAATCCCAGCCCTTGGGAGGCTGAAGCAGAAGAATCCCTGAGAGTTCAAGGCAACCTAGGCTACATAAGCAAGTTCAAGGCCAGACTGCATTACATAGTGATACCCTGTCTCAAACAAAACAAAACAAGAAAGAAAAGATCCTGAAGCTAGACACAGTGGTGCAGGTTCGTATTCCCAGTATTCTTGGGGCTGAGGCAGGAGGATCAACCTGGCCAATTCAAAGACATCCTGAGGGCAGGCCAAATAAGCTCAGTGGGTGAAAGTGCCTGCAAGCAGGTGCAGGAACCAGGGTTTTGATCCCTGGGCCTCCCCAGCTGGCCCTGCCTCTGGGGTGCATTGAGAGGGCAATTGAGACTGGGTGTGGTGGCGCATGCCTGTAATCCCCACATTTGGGAGGCTTTAAACAGGCAAATCACTACTAGTGGAGAGTCCAACCTAGTAGTGAGACACTGAACACCCTGTAGACCCTTCCCTCCAAAATACAAAAAATACATGCATGCATACATACATGCATGCATACATATATTCTTTAGCATATGCATAAGTAGTTTGGCCAGCACCACTTGTTAAAGAGACCATCTTTTCTGCAGCACACATTATTGGCCTTTTGGTAAAATATTGGATGGATGAATGTGCTCAGGGTTGGTTTTGCATCCTCTATTCTATCCACTGGTCAACATGATGAAAATGGCTCCTTGCGTAGAGAGAACACCTCCTATGGAGGCTCACAGACAGTGCAGTGGGGTCTGGGAGGTTTGCTCATAGACACACACAGCTAGACACCAGCTCAGGAAATCAAGAGCCCAAAAGGGATACAGGGCCATTGCTCATAAGGTATCAACACTCATGTTATAGGGTTCCCACAGCCCCTTCCTTGGCCTGGCTTCCTTAAGAGAATAGTTGGCAGGTACATGAGTTATACAAAGGAGATGTCCACAAAGTTATCATCTTTCCTGACTTCTCAATTGAGAATCACAACTGGCCTTTACAAAACAGTTATTAGAATGGACTGAGATTTTAGCTGAGTCAAATGCTGATATCACCGAGTCTGGGGAGATTGCTCTGTGGCACAAGTGCCTGCCTGGCAAGTGCAAAGTTGTGAATTTGAACACTGGTCCCAACAAAAAACAAATGCTCATGCCATGGATAGTTGGCAACATGGGTGGAAAATTATACTTTTTTTGGTTTGCAAAATAATAAGACATCTAGCTGGGTGTGGTGGTGCATGACTGTAATCTCAGCACTTGAGAGGCTGAGGCAGGAGGATCAGTGTGAGTTCGAGACCAGTCTGGGCTACAAAAGTGAGTTCAAGGCCAGCCTGAACTGCATAGCATGACTCTGTCTCAAAAAGACAAAAAAAAAAAAAAAAAAAAAAAAAAAAAAAAAAAAAAAAAAAAAAAAAAAAAAAAAAAAAAAAAAAAAAAAAAAAAAAAAAAGACACCTAGTAGGCACAACATGAAATGCCTTAGTGGAAGATGAGTTCAGCCAATACCCAGGTAAACGATATTTTTATTGCCTTGATGCTCATTTCTACAAAGGTAGTCCTTTTCAAGAAACACCCAGGAATCAGACCAACTGTCGACTCATATTGGACAACTACAGTATATTGTCATCATACATTTTAGAGTATTCAGAGACTCTTGGTCCTTTTTGACCTAAGATATTTTTCTTCTTTTTAAATCTGTTTCTTAGGGCTGGCAAGATAGCTCAGAGGACTAAAGGCCTGCTTAGGCAAGCACAGGGACCAGGGATTGATCCCTGGTGCGGCATCCCCAAGCCGGCCCTGCCCTTGGGTGGGCACACTCATCTGGCTACCAAGTCAGGGCATGACGGCGCATGCCTGGAATCCCAGGGCTGGGGAGGTTGAAAGCAGGAGAATCACTATGAGTCCTAGCTGTGTCATGAGACCCTTTTCTATGCTGTACAAAGTGCATGAAATTAAAAATAAATAAATAAATCTGTTTCTTAAAATTTCTTTCTATAACTCTAAGTATACTAGACTCTTCCACTGGACTATGGGCTGCCATGGGGATGCGGCCAACACGGTTTCTTCCAGGCAGGAACCCTATGTCTAGTCCATAAAGAATAAGCCTTATAAAATTTTCATGAACTGAATGGATCTGAACAACTACCCCAAGAGGAGAATTCATTTCTGATTTTTTTTTTCAAAGCAAGAAAATGAAAGATGCCTCCAGTCAAAGTGGAGAGATTTGCTTTCTGGTTAAATAAGCACCAAGCATAACCCTGTACTCACTGACTCTTGGCCAGAAATCTCCTTGCCGTCACAATAATGCTCCATGGCCTTCCTCTCTCACTTTCAGGCTAGTGGCATCCGTCTTATTTCCATCGCTATGGGCCCTTTTGGGAGATCATACATGTGTAAGTCTGGGTGGTCAGTCTGTGACTTCAAGAGTCTCCAGAAGGAGGCCTTCTGTGTATCCTCCATATTACCTGGTATTCTGCCCTGCCCCTCCCACCATCGTCGCAGGACACACATATGCATTTCTTTCTGCATAGATTACAACTTTAATGAAGCACCTTGAGTGTAGTTGGAATAATTTGCTAATGTTACCAAGCGCTAGTCAAGGGACTCAGAAACCCCACCTTGTGTCTGGCCAGGCTTTATCTTTGGAAAGGGCTACATGAAAAGTTTTTACTTCACTGCGCAGCATAGAAAAGGGTAACATGCTGGGCGTGGTGGCGCACGCCTGTAATCCCAGCACTTGGGAGGCTGAGGCAGGAGGATCGATGCGAGTTCGAGACCAGCCTGGGCTACAAAAGTGAGCTCAAGGCCAGCCTCAACTGCATAGCGAGACCCTGTCTCAATAAGACAAAAAAAAAAAGAAAAGGGTAACAGATCTTGATGGCCATGGGGTCTGCGTCCTCAAAGTGAAGTTCATGGACCCTTGTGGGCCCACTCATGAGTTCTTGGGTCTAGAATTTGTCTGTAGATATTTGTGATTTTTAAAATTTCCACTCATGTTCATCTCTAGTAAACATAAGCAAACTTTTTTTTTTTTTTTTTTTTTAATATATTTGGTACAGAGTCTCACAATACAGCTTGGACTTACAGTGATCCGCCTGTCTTCAGCCTCCCCAGCGCTGGGATTATAGGCGTGCACTACCATGCCCAGACTCGGTAGCCAGCTCAGCACACCCATGGCTTAAATATTTATTTTCTTGGTGGCAAGAAATGTATTCTTTTAAAAGTCTACAACTCACTGGTTTTGGCATATTCACAAGATTATGCCACCAGCACCTTTAGAATTTCAGAAATTTTTCCCTAACCACCTCCCCTACAAAACCCACACCCAGTAATGGTCGTTGCTCGTTTTCCTCTGGCCCCTACTCAGTGTTCTTTTGTCTCTTTGCATTAAGCAGTTCTGGACATATCGTATAAGTACGCTCACACCGTACACGCCCTTTGGCGCCTGGCTTCCTGCACTTAGCAAGTTTTCAAGGTTCACCCGCCCCTTAACGGGATCAGCATTTCATTCTTTTCACGGCTGAACATTTCCCTTTGTGTTCCTTCGTTGGCTCATTCACCCACTGATGGACATTTGGTTTGTGTTCACTTTCTAGCTGTTATAAATAACACTGCTTTGACAGGCTTTTAATTGAGAGTTATAAAAACTGGAGCCTGCAAGTCTCCAGATATGTTTTTTTACTGTTGCTTTGTTTTCTTTTGTTTCATTTTATTTGGTGCTGGGAATTAAACTCAGGACCTTGCACTTACCAGGCAGGTTCATATGCAGGCTGAGTTATCTGCCTGACCCTCTGGATATGTTTGTGAGGTCTATGAATTCCTCTATTTGAGAGATACAGACCCAAACTAGTTCTACCACTTAAAAAACAATAATTTTTTTTTCCTGATTTTTTTTTGACTCACTGAGTTCAAGGAAGCTGGGGATCCGGACTACTTTTGTAGCCCAAACTTGTCTGTCTTAGCTGCCACCTGTGTTCTCTGCTCATCTTGGTTT
The DNA here is from genome assembly GCA_004027025.1 of Myocastor coypus. Taxonomy (NCBI): domain Eukaryota; kingdom Metazoa; phylum Chordata; class Mammalia; order Rodentia; family Myocastoridae; genus Myocastor; species Myocastor coypus. The sequence continues at coordinate 14,175 of PVJA010004495.1, read as the reverse complement.
CGGACCCTCCCAAGTCATCTCTTCTGTTTGCCCAGGGAGAAAGTTCCGTTAGCAAGCAGGTGGTTAACGCTCACCCAGGACCACTGATGTTTGTTGATTTAGCCCAGATGCTGGGCAGCTTTCTGTTCTCCAGGCTCCTGCTCTGAATGCTGGTAATATTTCCTCAGGCTAAAAGCCAGCAAAAGGACTATCTGGCCAAACATCCCATTCAGCCCATTTTCCTGGAGTGGCCTCCCAGGGGAGCAATCTGAACAAACAAAGCTGTTGACCCAGTTTAAAAGCCTAGAAAATCATCCTGTGAGTCACTGGGACAACACAGCAAATTGCCAGCCCCCTGAGAAACTAAGTGCAGGTTTCCAGTGTCACTCTGTCCCAAGAGGGTGAAACAAGGAGTCCCAGGGTGGCCTGTCACTCTCCACCCCACTGCCCCTCTGGGTGGTTTCCAAGCTCTGCGGCCCTGGACGGTGCCACAGGGCCACATTCCCGCTTCCCTCCCTGCCGGCTCTGCACTCAGCACTCTGGAGAGTGACAGCTCAGTTGTAGGAAACCAAAACAAATCTGGATACTCCAGGGAAGAGGTACAGTGTAGTTTGGAGCCAAGCCATGGGCTCTCTCTCTTGCTGGGAAGGAAGTGCTGAAGCAGCTACAGAGATTTCAGCCTGAAACTCAGGAATCCAGAGGCGATATTTTCAAATAATATTCATGTGAGTGAGGCAGGACCTTGCCAAAGAACACCCCGAAGTTACATCAGGAGTATTTTATAATGTTCTGAAGAGGTACTTCCTAAATGACACAAGGAGCTGGAGAAACTTGGCCAGGAAAGCAATGCGGTAAAATTGTTAAGACTGGGTGGGCAGTTGGTGGCAGAGATGGCAGGAAGAATCCCCAAAGCCACTGCCCTGGTGGTGCACGGCGGTCATCCTAGCCCTCTGGGAGGGTGAGACAGGAGGGTGGCAAGTTTCAACCCACCTTGGGCAACTTAGCAAGCCCGTGTGTCAAAAAATATATATGTATCTAAAGGACTGGGGACATAGCTCAGTGTGAAAGTCTGGGTTTAACCACCAGTAAAGAGTGTACAGGCGCTGGGCGTGGTGGCACATGCCTGTAATCCCAGCACTTGGGAGGCTGAGGCAGGAGGATCAGTGTGAGTTCAAGACCAGCCTGGGCTATAAAAGTGAGGTCAAGGCCAGCCTGAACTGCATAGTGAGATCCTGTCTCAAAAAGACAAAAAAAAAAAAAAAAGAAGTGTGCATGCAAGCACACACTGACACACACTGACACACACACACACACACACACACACACACACACACACAGGCTCCAAAAGCTCCCTGCATTCTCAAATAACTCTTCCATGGACATAAACAGAGCAAAATCTTCATTTTATGTTCTTATAACAGAATAATGGAGATTGGGTAGTTTATAAAGACAAAAAGAAGGGCCGGCCAAATAGCTTAGTGCATTAAAATGCCTACAAGCAGCCATGATTGAGACTGGGCACGGTGACACAGGCCTGTAATCCCAGTTCTGGGGAGGCTGTAAGCAGGCAGATCGCTATCAGTTTGACCTAGTAGTAAGACCCTGAGCACCCTGTAGAGCCTTTCCTAAAATACAAAGAATTCCCCCCACAAAAACAATTCAATTTTTTTTCCCCTTCAACATCCATTCTTACTTGGTATTTTATAAGAAATGATAGGGCAGGCATATTTATGTATATATTTAATAGCCCTGGCCAAACCAGTAAAGTTGATTACATCAAAGTCTTTAGCTTATCTTTTGAAACTATTGGATATTGCTTGTTCCTTTGAGTTTTTATACAATAGTAAAATTTGAAATACTGAAAACCATGTTAATGTTTAGAATTCATTTTTCTCTATAAAGCTAGTGTAGACTTGTATAGATTCTTAATTGAATTACCCAAAGTAATTCATACCTTTTGGATTTACACCAGTGTTTTTTTTTAAATAACGTGTTTGTATTTTAAAATAGATGGAGGCTGGGTGTGGTGCTGGACACCTATAATCCCAGCATGCCAGAGGCTGAGGCAGGAAGACCACCACCGATCTGAGGCCAGCCTAGGTACATAGTGAGCTCAAGGTCAGTTTGAACATAGTAAGAACGTGTCTCCAAAAAGCAAAACAAAGACACTAAACAAAAAAAGATTAGGCTGTCACATCTTGTGGGGTGCTCCTACTGTCACCTCATGACAGATGGCATCACATGGCAGGAGCATATGTGCCAGTGACAAGTGGGGGCATGTGGAAGGGGAGAAGGGGCTAGACATTTTATAGCTACCTGCTGTCATGACAACCAACCAAGGATGAAGGCCTCCCTCCCTCTGAATGACCTATGCCCCTCTGAAAGGCTCACAGCCTCTCCACCCTGTCATCCTGTTACCCTGGGGATAGGGCGTCCACGTGACAATTGCTGGGGACAAACCATACTGAACCCACAGCAGTGTCAAAGAGGGGGCCTCTAAGGATTTAGGATGGCACAGCACAAGGAAGTGGGCGAGGAAAGGTAAAGCCTATCCATGACCTTTTTAAAATTTTTTTTTATTTTTGTCTTTTTGAGACAGGGTCTCGCTATGCAGTTCAGGCTGGCCTTGAGCTCACTTTTGTAGCCCAGGCTGGTCTCGAACTTGCACTGATCCTCCTGCCTCAGTCTCCCAAGTGCTGGAATTATAGGTGTACGCCACCACGCTGGGCTTCTTTTTGTTTTTTAAGTAACACCTGATTCCAGCACTGAGTCTGGGATTTCCATCTTGAGGAAAATAGCATTTTAACATGTCAGTTGACATATAAATTCATATTTTGTGAGTGCTGTATGCGATGTCTCAGTCTCTTCCACTGTAGGAATGGCAGATGACGTCTCTCTTCACCCCGCCTTTAGCTGATGAAGCTCTGTACCCAGAAGAACAAGAGGGAAACAGTTCATCCTCCCAGTTTTGGCATTGCCAGCCTCATCCTCCTCATCCCCTCATGTCACGTCTTCCTTCATCCCTTTTTCCTTTCTGTCTCTGTCTACTCCTGACAGATCGAGTGGTCACACAGCAGATGTACAGAAAGAAAGAGGCTATTCACTTCCCACCCTAGAGCTGTCTGCGGGCTGCCCGGGAGCTGCTCTCCGTGGGCTCAGGCAAAGTGCCAGCACCTGCCTTTGTTATCAGAATCCTTAGGTCTGTCCTGTGCACCAGGTGCCTCGAGGAGCCAGTGAGCCAGCCCACCACAGCCATGCAGGTAGAAGAGCGAAAGGACTCCTTGCAGCATCCAGAGTAGGAGACCAGGATGAAAGAAGGCCGGCATAGCGCGGGCTAAAGTCAGCCTTTCCCCTGACTGCGTCTTCTTGATGCACACAGCATCGTGCTCGAGGAGCCACGCGTTAGAGGTTTCCACGGTGAGGGCAATGTTCTGTATCTACACTGCCTGAGAGGGCAGGCGTACGTGGCTCTTGAAATAAAGCCAGTTTTGTTTATTTCTTATTTTATATTTTTGGTGCTTGAGATGGAAGCTAGGGGTGCTATACTACTGAGCTATATCTTCAGCCACCCTCCCCCCCCCACTTTCAAAATTTTGGTCTTGCTAAGTTGCCCAGACTGGTCTCAAACTTTTTATCCTTCTGCCCCAGCCTCCACAATAGCTAAAATCCTTGTATGCACCACTAGAACTGGAACTGTTTTATTTTAACTAATTGAAATATATTCAGTGTCCGCTCCTTGAAGAAGAGGCCCTACAGGTTTCTGCGTAGCTGAGTCAAGATGGTGAAGCTATTCATTAGAATCCTGCCCCGGGAGGCCACAGAGCAAGAGATCCACTCACTCTCTCAGCAGTATGGGAAGGTGCTGGAATGTGACATCATTAAGAACTATGGCTTTGTGCACATAGAGGACGAGACAGCGGCAGAGGATGCCATCTGGAACTTGCACTGTAAGTTGCACATCAGTGCAGAAGCCCGCAAGAACAAGAGCAAAGCTTCAACCAAGTTACACATGGGTGACATCAGCCCCACCTGTTCCAACCAACAACTTCGGGCCAAATTTGAGGAATGTGGTCCAGTCATCGAATGTGGCATGTTGAAAGATTATGCCTTTGTACACATGGAGCAGGCAGAGGATGCAGCAGAGGCCATCAGGGGCCTTGACAGCACTGAGTTTCATGGTGGAATGTGTGGGGCCTGAAGTTCCGAGCTGCGGTTGTGCACGAGAATATAGACTTCACTGGTGCCCCGTCTCCGGGATGTTTTCAGCTGTGTGCATGGAGTCCCTCAGGAACCATGACCTTAATTTACCTTGCTAAACTCAGACCTCCTTTCTTTTTCTCTCTAGTGCCCGTTATCCTGCTCTTGCTGTTGTTTGACACCTCTGTAGCTTCCCGCTCATGTTCGGCCTTCCCAGCAGGCCTCCCTGTATGCAGAAGGTATGGTGGCGCAGCCCTGTCTCCTCCCTGCCTCCTGCCTCCAGTGGGTGTTGGATTTGAGAATGACCCTGGTGAGAGTCACCACTGCTCTTGAGTTTCTTTTAGCCCAAAGGCTAGACCTAAAGTTGGGTCACTTTTATCTTTCCAGTGAAATAAGTGGTTTTTCAACTTTAAAAAAAAAAAAATGTGTTCATGTAAAAAAAAATGTAAAATTTATTAGCAAATGTTTGCAGTAATTAATGATTACATTCTTCATGTAGTTGGTACATGTACCTAACACATCTTAATTTTTTTAGTGACTACTATATTGGAGATATTGGTGTTTTTAAAGACAGAGAAACAGGGCGCTCTCTCAACTTTAATGCCATCTTCTTAGCAGAAACCTCTGCGCCATGAGAGCCAAGTGGAGGAAGAAGCGAATGCGCAGACTGAAGCGTAAAAGAAGAAAGATGAGACAGAGGTCCAAGTAAAATAGTTCGTATGCCCATGGAGGCCAAAGGAACAGAAATAAAGAATGCTGGAGGCTGACATGGCTGGAACAGGTTTTGGACTGCGTGCTGTCTAGAACGTCTCAATGGATTAGAACTGCATTGCCATCGGATCGCCAAGACCACCTCAAAGAGAGATCCACCGGGTTCAAACTAAGCAGTCCCCTGGTTTTTTGCCCTGGATCTCTGGCATTCTGGACTACTTCTGTTCTTGCTTTTGGCTGAGTGTAAAGCATGTACAATAAATTATCTCTCTTCTGTGTTAGCTGAAGAATCAAAAAAAAAAAAAAAAGACAGAGAAACATAGGAAACCAGATACTGATTTTGGAGTTCTGGGTTCGAATTCCAACTCTTCTGTGCTACCTTCCTGAACATGAAGAGAAGACACGTAACTCTCCAGAGCTTTGTTTACCAAGCCATAAGCGAGGACTAATAGTGTCCACTGTATTGAGGTGCCAGGCTGGGTAAAGTGGGAGGGACCTTATATGGCTAATGTAGTTTAGCAGGGTGCTCTCCCTACAAAGCTGGCTGCAAGTATCTGGGCTGGCAGGGCAGCCCAGGGGCTGAGTACCCTTTCACAAACAAAGGAATCTTGGATTACCACTTTTCTGCCAAATGCTTGTATTTGCGTTAAGATCTTACATCATAGGGGCTGGTGAGACAGTTCAGTGGACTTAGGCTAAGTGCAGGGACTGAGGTTCAATCCCTGGTACCACATGCTGCCCCCCACCCCCGGGCAGGCCCAGCCAGTCACAGAATCCAGGTATAGTGGCATATGCCTATAATCCCAGTACTGAGGAGGCTGAAAACAGGAGGATTGCTACAAGTCTGAGCTGTGTAGTGAGACCCTGTAACAACCAAATGCATTTAAAAAAAAAATCACACCATAAGTCCTTTGACTTTTCAATGTTTTTCTTCAAATATTTTCTTTTTACTCTGAGAAGCAGAGAAAGCAAAGACTTGATCTTACAAATGAAGCAACAGACACCTAAGAGAAAAGACACCGATTGTCCAAAATATTACACAGAGGAGTCAACAGAGGAGGTGGCTGTCTCATGCGGTGGGCAGGGCCATGGATTCTGATGCTCCAGGCTGCAGGAAAGTCTTTAAAACTGCACTTGAGACAAGTGCCTGCCTGGAAGATGCAGGGTCTTGAGTTTGATTCTCAGTAAAACAAACAAACAAAAAACCTGCAGGAAGTGGGGATATAGCTCAGTCGCACTAGTGCCTACCTGGTAAGCACAAGCCCCAGAGTTCAAATCCTGACACCGGCTCCCTGCCCCCCCCCCCCACAAAAAATTCCCAAACCAAGAGTGCATGTGAGAGCAGAGACCTGTCTTCCGTCTCTTCCCTTCATACCTGCCATCATCCCGCAGTGTGGTACCTGACCTGTATCAGTAAGCTTATAAAAATCAGCAGCATGGCTGCTCTCTGAAAGTGCAACAATGTAATCTTTCCCAGCAGAGAATTCCGACCCAGAGAGATGTTCTTGTCCTCCCTCCCAGGCCATCCTTCCCAGGACTGAGTCGGTAAGGGTCTGGCTGCCCCAGGACCTGGGTACGTCTGTCGGCGGCTCCTGATAGTATTCTAGATTGCTGCTGAGCCATTTGCCTCTATTTTGAAGCTGATAATTATTTAATTGGCCTTTTTGAATGTCTGTAAAGAAGAGCCCAGTTATCTGAAGAAGGCTGATGAAAACCAGAGCAATCTTAGAATTAAAGCGGCACTTGGGAGGTACAAGCAGGAGGATCACTATGAGTCAGTAGGGAGACCTTGTACAAAAAAAAAAAGGAAAAGGAAGGAAGGAAGGAAGAAAGAAAGAAAGAAAGAAAGAAAGAAAGAAAGAAAGAAAGAGGGGCTGGGGAGATAGCTCCGAGGCACAAGTGCCTGCTCGGCAAGTGCAAGGTCGTGAGTTCGAACCCTGGTCCCACAAAAAAAAGAAAAAGAAAGAAAGAAAGAAAGAAAAGACAAAATTAAACCGCAGGCAGGAAAATCATTTCATCCTGTTGTGCACAACAGCGCCCCCTGTTGACCGAGGCATGTGGTTTAAAAAGAACGGAAAGCATAACCCAGTTTCACTGACCTATAATTGAAGTACAACAAATTGCACGGTTAACCTGTACAATTGGACGGTTTCTAACATATACACGAAACCACCGCAGCCCAGATGACGCACATTTCCTTCACAGCGTTTCCATTTCAGGATAAAGCTGAGTTGTGAGTTCATCAGTTGAGCAGTACTAAGTCTCCTCTCAAAAATCCAGGCCAGACCCTGGGCAGGCATCGCCATGGATGTCGTTATCCTCGGTCCCAGAGCCTCGGAGCAGCCGCGTGGACGGGCATCCTTCCCTCCAGCTGCGAGACGTTCCTCCTTCTGGTCGGAGCTAACTTCTTTCCCGTGCTCTGCTTCTCTTTCCTTTGGGTCCAGATTCCCCATCACAGAGCATCTGGGCTCTGCTGAATCGTCCATATTTTAGGTACCGGCTGCCTTTTTGGTCTTAGACACAAACGCAAAACATTAAACACTTCTCCCTGCCTCCTTAGTTCTCCCTGCAGTTCTCATAGCTTTGTCTCATGCCTTTTCTTCGTATAGAAATTTCTAGAGGGCTGGCGAGACGGTTCAGCGGTCTAAAGCGCCTGCCTGCTTAGGAAAGCTTAGGCAACCGCAGGGGCCATAGTCCCATCTCCGGCACCACATGCTGTGCCAGCCCCACCCCTAGGGCAGGCTGAGCTGGCCAAAAATAAAAAAATAAACACAAGTTTAAAAAGAAAGAAATTTTTAGAAATATTTGTCCAAATTCACTCTCTCCACTTCTGGACTTCTTTCCACTCTTGCAGAGCTACACTTGCTGCTTCTACACATGTGTGGCATTCTTTCCATCTCTTTTCCATTCTTCTGTGTGTGTGTGTGCGTGTGTGTGTGTGTGTGTGTGTGTGTGTGTGTGTGTGTGCGGTACCAGGGATTGAACTCAGGACCTTGTACTTGCCAGGCAAGTGCTTATTCCACTGACCTATCTCCCCAACTTTCTTTTCTTTCTTTCTTTCTTTCTTTCTTTCTTTCTTTCTTTCTTTCTTTCTTTCTTTCTTTCTTTCTTTCTTTTTGTTGTTTCCTGGTACTGGGGATTGAACCAACAATGATTTCACACACTGAGCTACATCCTCCATGTTCCCTTTTTTTGTGGTGTTTCATTTTTGTTTTTATTTTTGCTTTTGTTCTTGTTCTTGAGACAGGGACTAAGTTGCTAACTTTCCGGGGCTGGGATACAACTTGTGATCTTCCTGCCTCATCCTTGTGGAATTCTGGGACTACGGGCACCACGATGCCAGGCTGCACCTGCTGTTCTTGATGAGGTGGCTCCATCCTTGTCTTTCAAGGCCTGGTAAACCTGCCTCAGTTCTTACCATATAATGACCTTGTTGTCCACCCTGTCCTTTAAAAAAAAAAAAGTAGCTTTACTGTTTTTACAAAAGTGATCAGCCGTCTTCTCTTTTACTTATTTATTTGCCATACTTGGGAAGAACCCTCCTAGGAAAGTATCACTGAGCTACTTCCCCAATCCCTTTTCTTTTAATTTTGTGACAGTAAATTGCCCAAGTGGAACTCAAATTTGCAATCCTCCTGGCTCAGCCTCCCTTAGTGCTGAGATTACAGCCATTCTTCACCATGTCTTGTTAATGTATGCTCTTTTTTTTTTTTTTTTTTTTTAGCAGGACTGGGGTTCAAACTCATGACCTTGCACTTGCCAGGCAGGCACTTGTGCCTCAGAGCTATCTCCCCAGCCCCTGTATGCTCTTTTTTAATTTTTTTTATTTTTTATTTATTTATTTATTTATTTTTTGTGGGACCAGGGTTCAAACTCACGACCTTGCACTTGCCCAGCAGGCACTTGTGCCTTGGAGCTATCTCCCCAGCCCCAATGCTCTTTTTTTTAAAGCATGGGGAGACTCCTGCTCTGTCACCCCATCTCGCTGTAGCAAACAGATCCCCTATTGCAAGAACCCTCAGCTGCCAGGCAGCTACACGTCACACAGGGCAGCCTCAGGAAGTCCCTGGGATCAGTCCCTGTTCTTTTCTGAGGTAGGGAAGTCCTCATGCCTGTATGATTGTGGACGTCATGGAAGTTGTGAATATTTTTAAATAAATACATATGCACCCAAGTTACAGAGAAGTAACTGAATACATTCAGTCACTCTTTAACTCTGATAGCTTTAAAAATGCTTTAGATCTTGCTCTAGAGGAGACAAAGAGACAGTTCAGTGGCATAAGCACCTTGCTGGCAAGTGCAAGGTCCCCTGAGTTCAATCTTTGGTACCAGCAACAAAACTATGCTTTTTTTTTTTTTTAATTGGAAGGCCATGGGTTGCCTTCATTTATTGTATTTCAAATCACTGTACAGTTACAGTGTGAAACCACTGTCTGCGTAACAGCAACAAAATTAAATCTTGCTCCAGAGATGTCACTGTTGCTGGTCTGCAAAGCTTGCTGGGTATGACTGTCACTTGTTCCTGCCAGCCCCAACCTGAAGCTTATCACCTGAGAAAGGCAGAAATACAAAGTACCGAGGCACCTGGGATGCTGTGAGGCTGACTCACCAGCCTAACGCGACTAGGGGTCTTTTTCTTGTTTAGATTTAAATTTATTTATTTATTTATTATTTTTTATTTTATTTTATTTTATTTTATTTTTTTGGTCTTTTTGAGACAGGGTCTCATTATGCAGTTCAAGCTGGCCCTGAGCTCACTTGCACCGATCCTCCTGCCTCAGCCTCCCGAGTGCTGGGATTACAGGCATGCGCCACCACACCCGGATCCTTAAATTTATTTTAAAGAGTATAAATAAGCCGGGCGTGATGGTGCACACCTGTAATCCCAGCACTTGGGAGGCTGAGATGGGAGGATCCGTGCGAGTTCGAGACCAGCCTGGGCTACCAAAGTGAGCCCAAGGCCCACCTAAACTGCATAGAGAGACCCTGTCTCAAAAAAGACAAAAAAAAAAAAAAAAAAAAAAAAAAAAAAAAAAAAAAAAAAAAAAAAAAAAAAAAAAAAAAAAAAAAAAAAAAAAAAAAAAAAAAAAAAAAAAAAAAGTAAAAATAGCAGAAACAAAGATATAAAATCAGTAGCAAGCAAGAGTACATATTGTACAGAATTTCAAAACAAGAAAAAATCAACAACAGTTGCATGACGTACTTTCATCATCAAGCCTGTTTAGATTAATAGATACAGGTACGTGAGATGGCTCAAACAATTAAACATTAACACTTTCAATAAACATTATTTTATTTATTTATTTTTTTTTTTAGCTCTTCCAAATGCATTTTGGGTCCCCCCCGCCCCCCGCCAGGCTGATCTCAAAGTTGCAGAGATCCTCCTGGCTCAATCTCCTGAGTGCTGGGATTACATCTCTGTGCCATCATGCAAGATTCCGAGGCCACACGGTGAGTGCCCACATCAAGGGCCAAGACTGCAAATTCCGGTCCTTGTGCTTACCAGCTAGGTGCTATGCCTCTGAGCTATCTCTTCAGCCCAGCCACAGTCTTTAGATGCACAGAAAAGTGAGTTCCTTGGGGCCGAAGGATTTGTTTTGTTTTGTTGTTCTCTCAACTAGTGACCTCTGATTACCGCATTTGACAAGCATAGGACAAAACCAACACAAACCAAAACACCAAATAGAATTCTTCAGTATTTCTGAATGTAATATAGCTCTTTTCTCTGGGCTGAAAAAGTTATACTTATGGAAAATTGCTTTACAGTGTGTGTAAGTTTATCTCTCTAGATTACCATATTCTGAAGGAAATTATTGTGGAAGATGTTAATAGGTGTCACGTGAAAACTGGGTGTGGTCAGCTAACAAAAAATGTTGAGTGAAGCCTATCAAGTTGCCTATGATAGGCTGCTGGGCTCCATGGATCTGTGAGAAGCTGTTGTTCGTGGCATTTTGAAACTTTCTTAAGCAGCTGACACCAGAGAACAGCTCCCCCTCCCCCGCTTTGATAGCTGGGGTTGACCCCAGAGCCTGGTCACGCTAGGAAAATGTTCTACCACTGATCTCTGTGTATGTCCTAGTCTTTTCCTTTTAGAATTTCAAACTGGTCAGGCCAGCCAAATAGCTCAGCAGACTAAAGCACCTGCAAGCAGGCACAGGAGTCAGGGGTTTGATCCCTGGGCCTGCCATGCTGGCCTTGCCCCTGGCACTGAGACAGGCAACTGAGACTAGGCCTGGTGACACGAGCCTGTAATCCCAGCTCTTGGGAGACTGTAAACAGGAGGATCACTACAAGTCTGGTCTAGTAGTGAGACCCTGAACACCTTATAGACACTTCCCTAAAATAAAAATAAAATAAATTCAAGCCGGAGCAGGCTTGTCTCACTAAATTGCCCAGGCTGGCTTCGAACTTGATATCCACCTGACTCAGACTCCCTGTTAGCTGGCATTTCAGGCTTGTGCTGCTGCCCTTGGGTTTGTGTGGGGCGTTTATGCCACCCACAGGCTAGGTAGAGAAACAGCCCCGATGTCACCAGCCACACGTGTCTTCACACCAACGCATGTTGCATTACCATTTTAGGTCTCCACTTTGAAGTGTGGTTTCCACTGTGCTACATAAAGTAAAGGTAACTGGAGGTTACATTAGTTACCCTTCTGTGTGTGTGTTTGCTCTTTGTTACCTGGAATTTGTCCCGATTAGTGAAGTTCCTAACTGGGCTTTAGGGCAGAGCAGATTACTCCCCACCTCACTGGGTTGAAGATCTTAGGGTTTTTTGTTGTTGTTGGTTTTTTTGGTGGTGGTGGTGAGCTTGTTTTTACCCCGGCCTTGTTTTTTGGTGCCTTTGCTGACCGCATAGTCTCTAGAGGCTGAGCTGGTTTTCCATCCCCCAATCTCCTGGTGTGTTTTCTTAATTGTGTAGCCTTAAAGCCTGGTGTGTGAACCCCATAAAACAGAGGACTTATCTCACTGTCCCCATACTTACTGGATACCCTCTGTACTGGCCACTTACATGCTGCAGCAGCCCTGACAGTAGCCCCAGGATGGACATTCTGTCCCCACTGCACAGACGGGGAGACAGGAGCAGAGGGGACACAATAATTCTCAGAGATCACAGTGCTGGGAGTGGGAACCCAGCCTCTGGTTTGTCTAGAGGAAGCAGGTGCTCTTTCCTCTGTATTATTCCCCAAATAGATGATTTCCAAATGTTTCAATATTGGGAATTAAAGAGAAGCAGCAAAAGAAAAGAAGAGAGGCTGGGGAGATAGCTCCATGGCACAAGTACCTGCTTGGCAAGTGCAAGATCATGAGTTCAAACCCCAGTCCCACCAAAATAAACTGAAAGAAAGAAAGAAAGAAAAGAAGAAGAAAGTGAGAGAAGGACCGTAAAATGCAAGAAAATGAAAGTCAGGGCCTGGCAGGATGGCTCCGTGGTCTAAAGCGCCTACTTAGGAAAGCTTAGGTGGCTGCAGGAACTGCAGTTTGATTCCGGGCACCACATGCTGCTCCAGCCCTGCCCTCAGGGCAGGCTGAGCCAGCCATAAAAATAAAATAAATAAACAAAAGTTCTGAAACAAGGCGCTGGCGGGATGGCTCAGTGGTCTAAGGCACCTGCTTAGGAAAGCTTAGGCTGCCACAGGGACCGTGGTTCGATCCCCGGCACCACATGCTGCACCAGTCCTGCCTCCAGGGCAGGCTGAGCCAGCCATAAAAAAAAAAAAAATGTTCTGAAACAAGAAAAAAAATTTAAAAAAAGAAAAATTAAAAAACAAACAAACCAATTTTAAAAAAAGAAAATGAAAGGTAGGACCCACAAGAGGAACCAAGAAAGAAAGTGTTGGCTGCTTAAGACAGATGTAGAGTCGTACAAAGAAATATATATTGTCAGACGTGGTGGCACATGCCCATAGTCCCAGCATGTGGAGAATCCCTGCAAGGTTGAGGCCAGCGGCCTGAATTATGTAGCAAAACCCTGTCTCAAAAAGAAGAAAAAAATTACGAGGCATAAAACGCAGAGCTAGATTAGTATGATGAGTTGGAAGAGGCTTAAATCAACAGCCTCCAACATTGCCAGTTTCACCGGTGACCCAATGCAATTATGGAGCATTGGACTATGTATACAACTACTTCCTGTCAGTTCAAAGAGAAGAATTTTTTTCTTTTTTTCTTTCTTTACCAATATTGATTAGAAAATTGATCATGTCTACACCCTGGATAACAATATGCAATGTGTCAATTATTGCAAGTGTACTACTAACATGTTCTGAAACTATCATATTGTTGTTTCTTATTAGAAGTAATAAAAAATAAAAAAATATGTATATATGTGTGTGTTATATAAATACTATATATACATATTAAACATTCAAACATAGTTGCTGGAGTTTTGCACACAGAGACAGATAAACATATGGAAGTTGATGTTACTTTATTTTATTTTTTATGTATTTAGGACAGGCTGTATAGAGTCTCAGTATACAGATTGGACTCATAGTGAGCCTCCACTTTTCAGCCTCCCAAGAGCTGGGATTACAGAAGTACACCACCACATCCAGTCTGTCCCAGTCTCAGTGTACCCATAGGCAGGGCCTGCATGCTCCTCATGCTGTAGAAGTTGATTTAAATGTAAACATTTCTCATTTAACAACTCATCTGTCCAACAAGTGTTCAGATTTATGACTGAAGCCCACTATGTGGATTTAGGACTGAGGCTTACTGTTTAGACTTACAACCTCTCTCTCCCTTTTTTTTTTTTTTTTTTTTGTACTGTTCTTTATATCTTGTTGATAGAGCCTCATGAGAAGTTTATTAAAAATCCAGTACCATGTTTTCCCCAAAACAAGACCTAGCTGGAGAATAATCAACCTTGAAAACTACAGATCAAAAATGCTACCAATGGGGCCTGGCAGGATGGCTCAGTGGTCTAAAGTGCCTGCTTGGGAGCTTGGGCAGCTTCAGGGACCGCGGTTCGATCCCGGGCACCACATGCTGCGCCAGCCCTGCCCTCGGGATGGACTGAGCCGGCCATAAAAAACAAGTGAATAAACAAAGGTTCTGAAACAAGGAAAAAAATAAATAAAAAATTAAAAAACAAAAATGCTACCGAGGATAGGCCTAGATGGGGTTGGGGCTTTGGATCTCTAGTTTTCAAGGGTTATTATTTTTCAGCTATGTTTTATTTTCAGGGAAAGTGGGAGTAGTCCCACCCTGCACCACGATCCTCTCTCTGGCAGTTTCAAGATTCTTCTCTTTGATGTTCCACAACTTTACTCTGCGTTTCTTTCTTTCTTT